>JAODAL010083877.1:0-11102 GCA_025379985.1 Phyllomedusa bahiana
TTGTTTCGGCGTGAGGCTACCATCATCCCCCCTGACGTATTTGCTTCGGTGGCGGCAAGGTCACCGTTACAGAATCGTAGTCCGAAAAATCGAGTCGTGGGCACAAAAGGGTCAGGGCAGGCGGCAATGGTTCGTGGTCGTGGACAGCAGAAGGTCAGGGCAGGCGGAAGAGGTTCGGAGTCGGGAAACGTAGCGAGAGGTGTGGTACACGGTAAAGCAGAATACACTTAAGGAACGCTTTCTCTATTGCTCGGGCAACGTAGATCCAGCAGGGAAGTGACGTGGGTGCAACACTTATATATAGAACACGCCCGGTAATTACCCAATTACCGGCGCACTGTCCCTTTAAATTCACAGGGACGAGCGCATGCGCAGTCCGTCCGGCGGGGGACGAAGACCGGACGGGAGCGAGGCCAGGTGAGTGGATGGGACGGGTGGCGCCGTGGCCGGCCGTGCGGCCCGCGGCGCCCCCCGTCCACTCTGGGGACCCGTTATGGGGAACGCGGGTGCGACCGCGTTCCATGGCCCGGATCGCGGCGCAACCCGTTAAAGACACATTTTAACCTTTAGAGCTCTGCAGCATTGTGCAGCACAGATTATAAACCTTCTATACTCATGTCACTGTAATAGGATCAGCTTAGAAGCAGAGCTGACATGTCAATCACTGCTGTGGAACCACTTAAAGCCTGAACAGGAAGTGAGAGCCTGAAGCTGCTTGTGGCTCTGTGAAACAGCATGGTGAGAAAACCCCTTTAAATACAAATATTTTTGTCATTGTTACACTGGAATTGACATTTTATGTGAGCTATAACCAGCCTCAACTTTTCCAACTTTTCATCTCTAAAACCCGTAGGTGCCAATGTTCCCCACAATCCCTTCATGGTCAACACACAACTGTACAGAAACCACAGAAAATAAAGTGCAAAACTATCTAAGAAAATGCTCCCACCAAGCTGTGCGGATTGATTAAACAGTGCTATCAGTTACTCATTTACAGCGAGGACAAGGCAGTAAATGGACATCTCATATTGGCTGCAGACCATTAATCAATATTTGATACTAGTTCCTGCCAGAGAAACCGAGCCGCACCTTTCTTTGAGTAAGTTATTTTGACACCTGGATACGCTGTTGATGACTAAAGGTTAGAGGTCTGTATCAAAGGAATGATATTAGCTTAAAACCTATAGAAAATAGGTATATCTAGAGTTTTTACCCAATGGAGCACATGGACATTATGCATGGGACCCTTCTTCCATTAGTTGGCAAGGAGCGTTGCCCTAGCTCTGCTGTCCTGAACAAGTATCACATTGTTACCGATCCATTTAATTGGGCTGCCCCTGTTCATAGCATGCTAACAGGTAAGGGTGCCATTAGGACAGTACTGGCAGTACTACTATAAGGGGCCTTGACCAAAGGGGGGCCCAATGATATATTACAAGATAGGAACAGATGCTTCAGTTGTATGGGGCCCTAAAATTACTGACAACAGCCCCTATAACAGGTGATCACAAATGCTAGCAGCAGAGGAACAAACAGAGAAAAGTTGACCACTAACCATCCTATTTGGCTTTAATTATTAATTGACCTATTAAAAGTTAAGTTTTATTATCATTTGTGGTAGATGCTCCAATACTGTTCTTTAATTGATAGAAGTGCCATAAAGACTGTTTGATCACTATATTTACTATTTTGCCATAGGCAAACTTAAACTCTATCAGTTCTCTATCTGTAAAACACTAAATGGTAACTTTTATTATGTATAACTCTTAACCTCTATACACACTATTTAAAAACCTGATTTCTAACCTAAACCATTTAACCCTTTCTACTTCTGAAAGAAGGAATAGCTCCTATTCTATTATCAAGTTTGCTGGAGCACCACCTATTAACAGGAAAGCCTTATATTTTCAGTAATTTATTATTTTTTTTGGAGACTATATTATAAAGACTGTTTGTCCTATATGATGTCTGTATCCCCTAAAAGAGAATATGAACAAGGTGAAATCCCTTTAATTTGTAACTTAATGGAAAAACTCCGTGCAAGTTCAGAAACGCAAGGGGCCCTTTATCAAATGCTCCTTGATTTCGACATAGTCTCTTACCTTCCCATTAAGTGTGTCGAATATTTTAAAATAATGACCCAAATATTTACTAAAAATTCCAGTTATAGAGAATGAAGCAATTTTAGGAAGGATACCCTTTTAATTAACAAAAAAATGGAGCACGTTAGTCAATGTTCCTCACTGTGCAATTATGTAAAAATCTCAAGGAACCTTGTTAGAATTTTGATTAGCAGTCTTTTCATCCAAAGCCAAAAGGAACAGCGAGACTACAAGATCTCTGTCTCTGTACAACATTTTGGAACATCGCTGAGAGTCAGTTTCTCTCCTCTACCCATATCCGGTTGACGGCTCCGGCTCTGGCTGTGCCACGCTTTGCACCGCACTCAGATTTTTTTGCAAGTGTTCAGACGCGTTGAGCTGAAATGTTATTTTTCTTCTGTAGCAAAACAGCTTCAAGAAAACAAATAGGGACATGGAGCGAATAAAAGATTTACTCTATGAGCCAATTAAGTAAAAAGCCGGCTTGGACGCGGCCAAAATTCCATCGATAGGAGCATGAAGTGAATAAAAAGATTTATTATACAAATCAAAGACATCCAGGACACGGCTGCAAAATTGGACATTCCTATCAATGTATCTTTGCAATTAACATATTTTGGAAGAAAAAATAAATATATTTGTAGAGGAGAAACTCAATAATGTGATTTTCTGCGCAAATACAAATTCTGTCCTTACGTTCACCTTAATCTGCTTTCCTTCAACTAGTTGTCTAGTCGGTCTACTCGCTCTCGCTCATGCCTTAAAGTTCTCTTTCTCAATATATTACACAGAGAAAATACTGGAACGCACTTACACAAATACAGCAAGATTCAGGAACTCTGGCGCATTCAGCACCAACCGGGACTTTTTTTTTTTTGGGAACGTTGTGAGTTTAATTAAAATGAACACTTTCACCAAGGTCATCAGAGGTCACCTTCAAACCATTTTCTCTTCTTCCAAAGGTTGACCAGATGCTGATCAACATAAATACTCAATTTAGGCTGAACCTCGATATATGAATGTATATTAAACAGGTCTCCTCCATGGTACATAGTGTATTCTTCAAATGGGATGTTCATTTGGTTTTGTTTTAATTAAATTTTAATGTATACACCAGTATATATATTTTTCACAAATTAAAATGAGATACTAATAAATATTTTTGCTTCTTATCTGTTTCTAGTTTCCAACGGTAGGTATTTCTTAAAAACAATCTAAAAACAAAATAGGTCAGCACATCCATTTCCAAAAATATGTATATAGGTGCGTAGGTTCCCATCTGGATTAAAGTCACCTTACCGTTGGTAGATAGGCTTTTACAGTTTTGATAAAAAATGTGCACTAACAGCTGCAAATTTTCATATCTTTAAAAGTAGCAGAAATACTTTTCCCAAAAATTCCTATGTCCCCTTTGACTTTTTTTAGTGCTTGTAGAGTGCTGCTGATATTGTGTTGTGTTTGCATTTCTTTTGGCTTCCACACCAGTGTGCACCTATAGACTCCTTTTCCAAAATGGTTGTGTTGACCGTATTTTGCTTTTAGACTGTTTGCATGGGGGATTTGTTGCCCACATCTTGGTTTTTGCTCTCCACCCATATGAACACGTTTTTTAATAAGATCAGTTTATAGCTGGAATCTTCTCTCCCTGAAATGTGGAGGAAAAAACGGACACCAAGAGAGGTAACATACAGAGCAGGTTCCCATCTGGATTGAGGTCACCCTGCCGTTGGTAGATGGGCTTTTACAGTTTTGACCAAAAATCTACACTAAGAACCTCAAAATTTTCATATATTCCAAAGTAGCAAAGATGCTTTTCCAAAAAATTCCTATGTCTCCTTTAACTGTTTTATGAGTGCTTGTAGAGTGCTGCTGATATTGTGGTAGGTATTGTTTATTCTGCTGTTTACGATTATAGGGGCGGCCATCTTACCTGAGCTGCTGTTAACAGTATTTAGTGAGATGTTTTACAGCAGCTTCATGAACATAGGAGCCTGTGAAAAGGAGCAGACCCATTGATTTCTATAGGAGAGTTTTCTGGCATGCTCTGTGACCTGGGAAGAAGTCAGTGTGCAGGGAGGGGTAGAGGGGGAGCTGTGACTATCTCTTATTGTGGATGGTGGATCCTGTGTTATCTATACAGATTGGTGTCACCTTTCAGTGCAATTCTGGCTGCACTGATAATGAGGCGACTGCTGAAACATTTCTCGAAAGAACAGAAGTGTGAGACTATTATTAGGCCTAGTGGCTAAAGTGAAAACTGTAAGATTAAAAAAAAAATATATTGATATGTTACAATTTTTGTTGTCTTACAAAACAAAAAGAGCTACAAAAAACCCAAAACTCACATTTGAGGTCACCACCGTTCCAGCACTGCAGCTGCCGTCTGTGTTCCATAGTCTCTGTTCACTTTCTGTTCAGCAGTCGACATGTGACCACTGCAGTCAATAGTCATGTGCCATTCCCTTAACATCACCACTGAGGAAGTGAATGGTTTTTCAGCAGTTTTGTCAAAGTAATGGAACATGACTATTGAAGCCATCGACTGACTGCAGTGGTCACATGGCAACCACCGAACAGGAAGCCAACTGAGACCGGGGAACACCTCCGGCAGCTGCAGCACTGGAGCAGGGGTGACTGCAAATATGAGTTTTTATTTTTCTTCTTTTATTATAAAGTAGTTAAATTTAAGATAAAAAAACATAGTTTGACAACCCTTTTTTGGGTTTCCTATATTCATGCTTTCTTAAAGTCACCTGTTTTGTCATACATCGACACCTACATTTTTCTGCTTAATACATATAAAAATTGTACATGCTTTTACACCCTATTTATAATATAACCTTTATTCTCCGATGTTTAAAAATTTGTTACCAAGACATAAATATCCATTAGAGTGAAGATAAACTACAGTCATAGGGAGGCTATTACTCATATATCCAAAAATACAGATATTCTAATAGGGATATCAATCCAAGGCATAGAACAGTTCCAAAACACACTAACCCTATCAAATTACCCTTGTATATCACTAAAAAAGTAATAGCCCCGAAAAGGGCGGCCCCAGCTCACCCTACAAGTCTCTATGCTTATACCTGTAGCCTTTACCACAAAGAGAATTACCACATAAATATTATCATTTACGGTCAAATAACTGTAAATATAACCATAATTCGACCTGTTCTTCATTCTAAATATCAATTCCGTTCTTTAGATGGTTATCTATTATAAGGAATGGGATTGATATCTATAGTGAAGAACAGGTCGTATTATAGTTATATTTACAGTTATTTGACCGTAAATTATAACATTTATGTGGTAGTTCTCTTTGTAGCACTGGTTATAGGTATAAGCATAGGGACTTATAAGGTGAGCCAGGTGGGAGTTGGGGCCGCCCTTTTCTTCGGGTCCCGAACGAATGGCCATTTCCCCTTTTCTTTTTACTGGTAACATGGGAACCTGCTCCCATTTTGGATAACCCGAAAAGGAGAACACAGTCGCTCCCCTGTACTGGGAACTCCATAGACCAGAATGGAGAACACAGCGCTCCCCTGTACTGGGAACTCCTATAGAACAGAATGGAGAACACAGTGCTACCCAGTTCTGGGAACTCCCATAGAACAGAATGGAGAACAAAACGCTCCCCCGTACTGGGAACTCCCATTGACCAGAATGGAGAACACAGCACTCCCCTGTACTGGGAACTCTCATAGACCAGAATGGAGAACACAGCGCTCCCCTACGGGAACTCCCATAACCAAAGGGAGATATGTCAAGTGCCCCCAGCTCTCTATTCAAGAAAAAACCATTTTCCCGGGACCCATTGCCGAGATAGTTGTAGGTCCTAGAGTTGTAACCTACACCTATCACACTTTTTATGGCCTATTCTTTCTATGCGCCATGGGAAAACCCTTGTAATCAACACATACTTGTACTCCAAACTCATAAATATTTTCATTACTACCGTTCAATTCTCCTATTTTTGCCCCCTTATTAAGCCCACGAGGAGCCCAACTTGGAACAACGTAAAAGTCTATTTTAACATTTTCCAATAATTCTTTCCAATCCTGCCCCATCGCTCCCTCCCCTCCGAGACAGCAGGAGGACTTTGCACCCCAGCCGCCACCATCCTTTCAGCCTAACGAGCCCCGTCACTTTTTGGAAAATGTTCCCATTTCATAGAAAAATCCATCACGGAGTTCATCTCTCATCCAGGAGTGTTTAAAATAAGAGGAATAAATCCCCCCCTCCGCTCCCTCAAATAGATAATCGATCCCCCCCCCCACACCCCACCCTCATTGAAAGCATCAATAACCTTAGTCAGACTTTTATTATCCCACGGATGGTTTATCTTTTGGACTGTGGGACAGCAGGGGCATCGGTGAATACGAAATCTGCCATGGAACACAATTAAGTGCTGACAGGATAGAGCATTTTATATTGTGTGATGATGGGGAGGGGGAAGGGGAAGTAGCAATCAAAATCATAATAGTCGCATATTGTATGAAATCCACAGGAAGTAAATAGCTACAAAAGTGAGTGCATCTAATTTCACTTTTAATGTCATATCTCAGCAGACAATGGTTCAACCCCGCATTTTTGTTTATTTTGGGAACGGTTTAGGGCCCCCGCTAAGATTTAAAAGGGGGAATTGTCAATTTTCTCACCGGGGCCTAATTTTTCCTTGTCACTGTTAATTGGCTGTGTTTTTTTTTTTGCTCGGAATAGAATGTAGATGAGATAGGGTGTGATTTGGTGGGGTTTTGGAGAGCCCCAAACAATATGTCGGCACTTAAGCGTAAAACCCCACATAAGTATCAGTAATGCTGTGTTGCAGCGAGCTCCCCTTAGAAAATTGCACCTGGGTGGCAAACACACATTCAAAACAAATTCAAAAAACAAAAGGTTTAAAGGAACCTTGGGGCACATTAAAACCTTTAAAAAAAAAAAATTGGCGTCCCTTTCAAATTTTCCTTTTAACTTCTTCAACCATTAAACCCCCAAAAAAAACCTTTTCCGGGCACGATCGAGGTTTTTTTTTCCTAAAAAAAAAAAAAAGCCCCAGGGGAAGAGGGGATTTTTTCCCCGGGTTCATTTTATACAGATTTTTCATGTGCCTTTTTTTGGGGCCCCATTTCAGGCATTGTATTGCGGAATATTAATTACAAGTGTTGATGAGGAGACCGGTCTAAAGATATAATGGTCACCCGGGAATATCTTCGCCCCTTCTCGGTAGCAGCCAACCACTTGGATCATAATTTAATCAATTATAGGGTATATTCACACAAGCATTTTCCTCTACTTTGTCAGAAAAAATATAGTTCCAAATGGCAGCAGATAGAAAGATGAAAAAAAGCCATGCAGAGAATTATAGGCTTGAGAATATTGCCATGGAAGAAACTCTGTATGGAAAGGTTATGGTTGGCCAAGGCACGTTGTAGGCTTCAATGGCCATTGTACCGACTCGTACGCATTCGCTTTTTTTCTCAGATTTCTTTCGTATTCTTTTTGCCCCCATCATTTATAGACTGCTCAGATCTACTAATGCACATAGATAACAGGCAGTCCCCGGGTTACGTACGGGATAGGGACTAAAGGTCAGGCCATTTTTTTTCCCTTTTGGGCACACTAGGCATTCCCGGGGGGCCCCCAAGTATGGGGGGCCCCCGGGTTGTCTATGGATATCCAGGAATAGAAAAACTACCCTGGAAACCTTGGTTGGGTTTTTGCTTGTTAACTTTTCAATTGGTGATTTTTGGAATGGAACCCAGGGAATGGGGGGGATCTGGCCCAGTTCCCCTTCCCGGGTACACCAACCATTTGGGGACAAAATGTAATAAATTAAAAGGGTAAAATTCACAAAGGGCTTTTTTCCTCTACTTTGTCAAAAAAATATAGTTAAAAAATGGCGCAGATAGAAAGATAAAAAAAAAGCCATGCAAAAATTTAAAAGGCTTAGAAAATTGCCATGGAAAAATTTTCTGTTTTAAAGGTTAGGGTTGCCAAAAGGCCGTTGTAGGCTTCAACGGCCATTGTACCGACTCGTACGTATTCGTTTTTTTCTCAGATTTTTTTTATTCTTTTTGCCCCTCATCATTTATAGACTTCTCAGATATAATAATGCACAAATATTAAAGGCAGTCCCTGGGTTACGTACAGGATAGGGACTGAAGGTCAGGGCCATCTTTTCCATTGGGTACACTAGGCAGATGCCCGGGGGCCCCACAACATAGGGATCCCAGTGGGCATGTAGTCCCAGAATAGAAGAATCATACCCTGGATACATTTTTTGGCTTTTGCTTTTTTAAAATGTTCATTTATTTTTTTTGGAAGGAACCCCCAAAGGAAAAGGGGGGACCCACAGGTTGCGTTTTAAAAAGTATTTCAGTGCCTTTTTTTTGGGGGCCTTTTTTGGCATGTATTGCAGAATATTAATTACAAGTGTTTTTATAGGAAACCCCCCTGAAACAAAATGGTCCCCCAATATCTTACCCCCGGTAAACCCACCACTTGGATCAAAAAATCAATTATAGGGTTTAAACACCCCCAAGCATTTTTTTCTCAAATTTTTTTCAGAAAAAAAAGTTCCAATTTGGGGGCAATGAAAAATAAAAAAAAACAGCCGGAATTAATTTAAATTCCTAAGAAACCCTTTGTAAAGAACTTACCAAGCCCTTGGTCTTTAAAAATGACCAAAACCAACCGAAATTTTTCGACATTTTTTTTAAAAATCATGGAAACAAAATTTTTCCAGATTCAGGCCCAACCAAATCTGATTCAAATGAGCGGTTTTATTTAGATTAACCCAAATTGATTTTTGGCAATTCATGAAAAAAAAAACTACTAGAACCCTAATGTAAAATTGGGTTTAGGGGTTTTTAAAATTTTTAAAACATTTTTTCCCTCTTTTCTTTATTTCCCCTACTGCCATACATCTTCCCAACATCCCTTCCCGACCTAGCCCCCCTATTACCAAACCTAATTTTTTAATTCTTTTCCCCCAATCAAAAATTTTTAGGGGGCCCCCCAACAAATTCTAAATTATAATACCGGGCTTTCCCCAAGTGGCCCGGAGGCCTTTTTGGGACCCCCTTTTGTTCCAGGCCCCGGGGGCGGCTGCTACCTCGCACCCCTTAGGGGCGCCCCTTTAGGGTTTTCCCACAACCTACCAACTTTTAGAGATTGCAAAGAGGGAAAACTCAGGGCCCCCCTCAACCACATCCAAACTACGACACACACCCAAAACAAATTCCCCCTGACCATGGGCCAAAACCCTACATGTAACTTTTTAAAATAAACATTTTCAGGATTGCATTTACCAATGATGAAATATTAATTGTATGTAATAACACCAGGAAGCAACAGAACTTTTAAAAGCAAGAGAGTCAGTTTTTTGGGGAAAAACTATTTTTTTCCCAAAAAAAAGAGGGACATTTATAGAGCTAAAGGGACACGGGTTAAAATTAGGGACTGTCCCTCCAAAATAGGGACGCTTGGGAGGTATGGGTGTGTGATGTTGGAAAGGAAGTGACGTCAGTGACGTCAGATGGAAGTATTATAGAAGAGAACTGTGGAACCGGAAGCACTGGGGAATGGTAGGGGAACTGGGGAACCAGTTTGAGGTTAATGTTAGGGTCAGACTTCAGGCTTAGGTTAGGGTCAGAGTGAAAATTTGAGTTCAGGATATCCTAATCCCCAGTTTTTTCACAAGTTTGGTGGAACCAGCGAGGAACAGATTTGAACAACACTAATTATAACTTTAACCACCAAAAAAAAACCTTAAAAGTCAAAGATCTAAAGAAACAACAAAGATGAAATAAAAGTCCCAGAGAATATGAAATCCCTCTGTTTCTGGTGGCCGAGGAAGTGGTTTGCAGCAATTCTGAGTTCATGTGTTTGACGTCCTGTCTTCAATAAAATCATCTTCTATTTTTATTTCCTTGCCATACATGACTGCTCCGTTACTGTGGTGTTTTCTTTGGCAAATAATTTAGTAGTATAATATTCGGCTAAATTTAGTACAGACTAATGTCCGATTGTACAAAACTAAAAAAAAACACAACAATACATTTATAATGTGAAGGGAGATACATTTTTTTTAATGCTTTTTTTAATGAAGTTTTAGGTGCAAAAAAAATTTTTTTACACAAAAAGCTTAGCGAACAGCAATATACCCAAAGGCAGCCGTTTTCCTGGACCACTCCCCACTATGTGGCAGCAGCAGCAAAGGACCGGGAAACCCTGACTATATCTGGAAACCAGTCAACTAGTGCCAAATTCCTGATGAAAGCAAGAAACAAAGGAACTTTAAACCCCGCCCCTGAAAGCAAAGGTAAATCCTTTTTTGTAATAAAGGCGATTCATCTGACTTGCTAACCCCTAGGAGGGAAATCATACCAGCTCTCTTTTTTTTGGTGTCATATCTTTTACGCCGGGAAACATGTTCAATTTGACAGGAGTAACACGCGGTGTAAAATCCTGAAACCCAAAAATAAACAGTGTATTTTGTATTGTTTTTTGTTGTGGATATTTTCATTGGGCGTAATAAGGTATCAGTGATGCCCCCTCCCTACTTAACATCTCAACCCTAGACCCATAAACACGTTTCGCCATTCACATAGTCACATGATTTACAGGGGCCCGGCTCCAAAGATCACACACTCCTTTCTTTTAAATACGTTGGGCCCGGAAGACCTTGCTTCTTGTGCTAAGTCTATGACCTCCTACTTGTCTTCACCTCCCGCCCCCTTGACCTAACACAACCCTATAAGAAGAATGGTCACCGGCTCTCACACAATCAACACACTCATCTGAGGAAGCTCCTCTATAAAGCCCTGCTCTCATTACCATCATTACATGAGTGGGCAGGTCACTACCTTCTACAAGACCAGAACATTGTTCTCCCCTGCCTTCGACGCCATGACTGGTTTTCAGATTTTTAAAAAAAAGGGGGGGGAATACAAACCCACTCTAGCATGATAAAAATTTCCAAAGTGAAAAAAT
>JAODAL010083878.1:0-11101 GCA_025379985.1 Phyllomedusa bahiana
TGCAGGGTATATACAGGCTGGGGGAGGCGTGCAGGCTATATACGGTCTGGTGGGAAGCGGCAGGTAACAAACACGAAGGAGGAGCCGTGCAGGCTATATACAGGCTAGGGGAGAGCGTGCAGGCTATATTACAGTGGGGGAGCTGATATATACAGGCTGGGGGAGTGGCAATATTACAGGCGATAGGGGAGCCGTTCAGGCTATATTTAGGCTCGGGGCAGCGTGCAGGCTAAATACAGGCTTGGGGGTGCGTGCTGGGCTATATTAAAGGCAGGCGGGGGAGTGTGAAGGCTATAATAACAGGATGGGGGAGCGTGCAGGCTATATACAGGTGGGGAGCATGCAGGGCTATATACAGCGCTGGTGGGGAGCATGCAGGCTATATACAGGCTGGGGGTGATGAGCGTGAAGGCTATATAACAGGCTGGGGGAGCCGTGCAGGCTATAATCATGCCGGGGGAGCTCGGTTATATACATGACCGGGGGGAGCTGGATATATTATGCTGAGGGGAGCTGGCTAAATACTGCTGTGGGCAGAGTTATATCTATATACTGCTGTGGGGTGATAGGCTATATACTGCTGTGGGGAGAGTTATATCTATATACTGCTTGGAGTGCTTGGCTAATACTTGCTGTTGGGGAGAGTTCTATCTATATACTGCTGTGCGGGAGAGCTAGCTATATATGCTGTGGGGAGAGCTATCTATATATGGCTGGTGGGTGAGAGTTATCGTGTGATACTGGGTTGGTGGAGGAGAGCTATCTGTATACTGGCTGGTGGGGAGGCTATCTGGTATACTGCCTGTGGGGAAACTGTTATATTGCGGGTGGAGCTGTAATGCCTGTTGGCGAGAGAGCTATCTGCCTGAATACTTCCTGTGGGAGGCTATTGTCTGTATACTGCTCTGTGGAGAGCTATCCTATCTGTATACTGCCAATACATGCCAACTCTCCGTTTTGGCGGGGGGGTCCCGCTATTTGGGGTCCCTCCCGCCCTTCCGGGGAGTTGGGCATTCCTCCCGCTGCCTGCGGCGGCGGGGGTCCTTTAAATTACCGCGGCGCAAGAGTAGCGCTGGTGCGCTACTCTTGGGCAGCTCCTACAGGCGGGTGAAGCGGCCGCATGCAGAGGCAACGCAGGCACCCGACCCGGCGCGGTCTCACTGTGCGGGGAGGAGGCAGGAGCAGGATCGCTCCTCTCCTCCCCCTCCATCCCCTGTATGTACGGCGCCGGTGTATGCGCCGCACTACAGTTTCAAGCGGCGCAGGGGGAAGTGTCGCGCGGGCTGCAGGGGAGTGAAGCGCGGCTGCTCTCACTTTCCCCCCGGCGGTCCGCTGAGGAGATCGGGCAGGAGCGGGGCGGCGCTGCAGGAGGGCAGGGTATAAGGTAAGTGGATTTTATTATTTTATTTTTATTAGCTTTAGGGGTCTCTACCTGGCTAACAGAGAGGGCAACTACCTGGCACAATGGGGGCATCACCTGGCAACAATGGGGGCACTACCTGGCAACAAAGGGGGCCCATACCTGGTTAAACGATGGGGGCACTACCTGGCTAACAGAGGTGGGCACTACCTGGACAATCAGAGGGGGCACTTCCTGGCAACAATAGCGGTGGAATACCTGGCAACAATAGGGCACTACCCTGGCACAAAGGGGCACTACCTTGGCTAACAGATGGGGGCACTACTGGCTAACAGAGGGCGCCACTACCTGGCAAACAGAGGGGGCATACCTGGCAAACAATGGGGGCACTACATGGCAACAAAAGGGGGAACTACCTGGCAAAAAGGGGGCACTATGGCTAAAACAGATGGGGGCACTAACTGGCTAACAGGATGGGGGCACTACAATGGCAACTCAGAGGGGGCACTAGCCTGGCAAACAATGGGGGCACTACCTGGTAACAGATGGGGGCATACCTGGCTAACAGATGGGGCGCACCTTACCTGGAAACAGAGGGGGGCACTACCTTGGCCTAACAGGATGAGGGGCCTATCCTGGTAAACAGATGGGGGCACTACTGGCTAACAGATGGGGGCAGTACTGGCAAAACAATATGGGGCACTTACTGGCAACAATGGGGGCACTACCTGGCAAAACAATGGGGGCAATACTGGCAACACAATGGGGCACTCACTGGCTTAACAATGGGGGCAACTACTTGGCTAACGATGGTGGCACTACTTGGGCTAACGATGGGGCAATACATGGCTAACAGATGGGGCACTACCTGGCTAACAGATGGGGGCACTACCTGCTCTAACAGATGGGGGCCACTACCTGGCTAACATGATGGGGGAACTACTGCTAAAAGAGGGGGCACTACCTGGCAAACAATGGGGGCACTTACCGGGAACCAATGGGGGCACTACCGGCAACAATGGGGGCACTACCTGGCTAAACAGATGGGGGCACTACTGGCTAACAATGGGGGCACTCATGGCTAACAAAAGAAAAAAAATAAATGGGGACCTACATGGTAACATAGGGGGCACTACCTTGCAACAAATTTGGCTCGACCTGTCTACAGTGGGGGCATCTACTTCGCTACCAGGGGCATCTACCCAGGCATGTAGGGCATACCTGGTTATGGGGGGCTACTACCTGGTATAGGGCGTCTACTGGCTTTCTTCCAAAGCCGTTATGCAGTTAGGTGGGTGGGTGTGGCTTTTTGAAGGCGGTGGCATACCGACAAAGATGGGGCGTGTCCATGCAATTTTTGCCGCGGCGCGCTACGCGCAGCCACTAGAGTCTCCTGATTTTTCACTTTTCAAAAGTTGGCATACTATGATACTGCCATGTGGGGAGCTATCTGTCTGTACACTGCCTGTTGTGGACTGTATTTGCCTGTTGGGGAGCTGTATACTGCTGTGGGAACCTATTATTATTTAATTACCTAATCTCGCCTGAGGGACTATATCTATATACCTTGCTAATTGAGGGAACTATACACCTACAACTTAGAGGACTTGCTATACCTGTAAGTAAGAAGATGCTGGAAAAGTGAGGATTCTAAGTATTGTGTCTAAATCTGCAGGATGAAGTGTTGGTCAGGAGAAATCAGTATGATGGGTTGTGAACCAGATGGAGAAGAACGAATGGATCGGACTTACTGGAAGAAACGTAACATGTGAGTCTTTAAATGTGCCTGAATGTAATCTCTTATATGTGTGCAAAGTGTAATGGTTTCTATTCAGTAATGGTTGTGTCGGTAATCTATTCAGTCACTTTGTGGTGGTTATACTTAGCGGTATTATTATTCAGTCACTATGTGTTAGTGTTGTTGGTATATTCAGTCACTAGTGGTGGTTGTTGTTTTTTTTCCCCCCCCTTTTATTTTCTTTTTCTGGTTATTAATCAGTCACTATGTGGTGAGGTGTTGTGGTATTATTAGTCACTATGTGGTGGTGTGTTGTGGTACTTATTCAGTCACTATGTGGTGGTGGTGGTGTTGTGGTTTTATTCAGTCACTGTGGTGGTGGTGTGGTATTATTCAGTCAATGTGGTGGTGTTGTGGTGTTATTCAGTCACTATTTGGTGGAGGTGTTGTGGCTATATTCAGTCTACTATGTGTGGTGGTGTTGTGGTATTATTCAGTCACTATGTGGTGGTG
Source organism: Phyllomedusa bahiana (assembly GCA_025379985.1). Lineage (NCBI taxonomy): Eukaryota > Metazoa > Chordata > Amphibia > Anura > Hylidae > Phyllomedusa > Phyllomedusa bahiana. The sequence goes on from JAODAL010083878.1 coordinate 3,612, forward strand.
GTGGTGTTGTGGTATTATTCAGTCAACTGTCTGCTGAGCACCTGTGTACACTGCTATCTACCACAATATGGTTCCTCTGTATAGTGGAAGTTGGCAGAGGGTTGGGCTAAGCGGCCGTTCACAATCCCTCGTATTAATGTTGTGCAGCTCCACTTCCCAACATCACATCCCTTGCTTCGTGCCGACGTCCCGGCGCGCACTTTGCAGGTAACTAAGTATTTTTCGGTAGCAGGTTTCGGCATTGGTCTCAAATGGTTCGCCATCCACTGCACTGGGGAAAAAATGAATGATGAAAAAACTGAACATTTTTTTTATAAGAAGTACAGTTCATCATCGGTATGTGAAAAAGCCACGGTATGACTACACTGGGGGAGCACTGCAAAAAATACTGATCAACACTCACACACCTTCCATGTACCGTGTTTCCCCGAAATTAAGACTGGTCTTTACATTCTTTTAACCAAAAGTCCCACTATGTTTACTTTAGGGGTATGTCTTATATTGGCAGGTATTATGGCCCCATACGCAGGTTTTAGGGCAGGCTGTAGGCGGGTATAGGGCGGGGCTGTTGGCAGAGTATAGCCATGGTAAGTTATAGGCAGCCAGTAGGCAGGTATAGGCAGCTGTAGGCAGTATAGGGCCGGCTGTAGGCCGGTTAGGGCAGGCTGTAGGAAGGTATAGGGCGGCTAGTTGGCAGGTATTTGGGCCTGGCTTGTAGGCAGGTATAGGACCGGCTGAAGGCAGGTATAGGTCGAGATTCGTAGGCAGGTTTGGGCCTGGTCTGTAGGCAGGTTATTAGGCAGATGTAGGCTTGGTATAGGGCAGTTGTAGGCCAGGTATAGGGCAGATAGGAGCTGTAGGTAGTTATAGGGCAGATATAGGAGGCTGTAAGCATTAATATCAAAATAAAAAAAACAAAACAATCACTTACCTTGATCCCCGCTGCTCCGTCTCATCCAGCGGTCATCCGCCCTGCTCTATTTTTTCATCGGAACAGGGGGTCGACATCATCAGGCAGCACAAGCCTGACGTGATGACACACGCTTGCTCTATGGCAGGGAGCTTCGGACAGCCACCAGTACTACGGTCAGACCGGAGGCCACTGCGGGAGCACGGGAGCGCCCGCTCTGGTGTCCCCGCAGTGGTATCCACCTCTCATACTTATATGCGCTCCGGAGGTGTCGCATATAGGTGAAGGGAATCGCGGACAGTGCCGGGCCCAAGCAGGCCCGGACACTGTGCGCATGTACCTCGGCAATTCAGTTCTATGGCTCCCTAGGAGCCGCATATAGCGGACGCAGTCACCTGTCGGCGCCCCGGGCACCATCGCAGGCCCAGGCGACAACGTAGTTTACTACGTCTTACTTTCCGGACGTCTTACATAGTCGACGTCCCTAAACTCCCCGCTACGTCTTACTATCGGGGGTGTCTTACTATCGGGGAAACACGGTATGAGGGGGGTGGTTGCTGGTATTATAATTGCACATAGATAAGATGATACAGAGGGTGCCATTTATACAGATACTTGTAGAACACCATGTTGGCTTACAGCCTATTGCGCCTCTACTATTCATTTGGGAAGGCTGCCCAGCACATTTCAGGTGTCCAATGTAAAATACTGACACCCTCTGCTCCCAAGAATTTCCATACTGGAAAAATATCAAATCTGAGGTATCAGTTGTTACAGTGACCACTATATTTCACAAGCTCGCAAACCGAACAATACAATTATTAAGCATTTGTTTCTGTTCAATACCTCTTCCAGGAATATTTACTTGATATAGTTTTTTATAGTATTGTACAAACCATCGCCCTATACTTCTAAATAGTTAAATTGTGGTATTAAGTTTTACTGTAAATGGTTTTCACGTAAAGGGTTAGGCTATATGCTTTCACAATTCGTCTGAGCATCAATTCATTTAGTATAATACACAAGGGAGGTGAAAAATAAATATATTAGTATGTTAAAAGCCATCAATATGAAATCCTCATTTTGCAGTTCCCTTGGCCACTAAGCCTAATAAAAGACTAACATTTTTTGTTCTGTAGCAATCTCTTCTCAGCTCAGATGTCTCGTTATTATTATAGAGATAACAATGAAAAATAACACCTATATAGAAATTAGTAACACACGTTCCCACAATTAATAGTAAGTCATGGTCACAGCTCACATCCTTCTCTCCCCGCACAAAGCATGCCTATAACACTCTATTATAAAAGTCAATTAATTAGGGGGCGTGGCTTGGTCCTGCATGCTGCCGGACGTGTGAAGCAGCAGCTCCGAGGGAAGACGCACTAAAACTGCCCAACTAAACCCTGGTTTGCTCCCTTCCTATAACCAGTGGGTGTCCTAACCTGCCGAGACCCCGTGGTCCTAACTTCCCGGCGACGAGGGTGAAATCCCGGCACCGAATGGCCCTGTATCTCCCGGTCAGTGCTCCAGCTCTTGCAGAGGCGCCATCTTACACGGGAACTCAGCGCGGACCCTGAGAAAGGAGCAAGCATCTCGGACGCACGCACTCACCGCCTGCCGAAACCAGAAGCATGAAGCCTTTGGAACGCCAAAGAAAACAACCGGAGGCTGAGCACTCACCAACCCTCTGGGGAGGCAGATATTGCCTGCTGACCGCGCGAATTTCGAGACGAGTCTCGGCACTCTGCCATTCTTGCACAAGAGGTCCCTGCGCTCCCAACACTACCTCCCGAGAAAACTCTCAGGTGTCGCTCACCGCTTACTAGATCTCTAGGGGATCATTTCTACACACCTACTGGGCCCTACCTTGCTGTGCACTTGAGCCCGAAGTTTCGAACGGCAGACTCGCTGTCCTCACTCCGTCACTGCGACAGCCTATGATGCCCACCGGGCGGCACCCACAGAAAAACACCACTCGCCGATCTTAAAGTGGATCAAGGTCAGCCCTGTGAAGAGCATGAGGCCCGGGGGAGCAATATACTTCTACCTTTCTGCCACCGCTGAAAGCAGTTACCAAGAGGACGGTGCTGGGGCAACGACTCTTCCTATAGACCAAAAGCCACGAGTCACAGTAAAGCAGAGGGGTGAGGTGGTATGTTGCAGCACCACCCACAACCCATTTACTGAAAATCATCAGGGGTGGGGTGGGAGCACAAAGTGGAAGCCATCGACCCCCAGAAACTTCAATTACCGCCATCTTAAAGGGGACTGTCAGCCCTCTGGAAGATTGCGCGGCCTGTAGAGCCAGAATTACCTTCCTGCCCCTGCTGAGGAGAGCATCTCCCAGAGGATTTAGCCAGAGGCGTCTGCTCCCCTACAGATCCGAAACCTCCCGACACCGCCGTGATGCAGAGCGGGGATTGAGAGGGTTGCCCCGTCACCCCACAACTCTAACTCTAAAATCTCAGCCACGTAGCTGGAAACCATTGATCCCAGGCACTCTGCCCCTACCAAAGCGGGACTTTACTACCTCTGCACTTTCCAAGTGCACCACTGTTTAAACGTTCCTCAAGTGCACATTCTCCCATCCAACACACGCCTGTGCAACTGGCTATCAGCAATTAAGAGACAGGTCTATAAACCATCATACTCACAGTCACACAGAAGAACCAGCTCATATGCTCTCTAACATTCTAAAAAACTCAACAAACAACCTGTAATAAACACCCTCAGCTTCCGAAAGTACTTTATAATACTGTACCTCACTGTTGAGACTTGAACACTATTAGCACTGTGTGTACTCCGGTATCATACTCCATTTTAAGAGTCTAACAAGATCAGGTGAATATAAAAAAATAATTTAAAAAAACAAAAAAAAAAACACCTACTTCCTTTCAATGGGGGGCATTCAAAGAAAGGTGGAAAATCCAAACCACTAAACTAACGAATTTTTTCAGCCCCCATCTACTCCGCTCGCAGAACAGAGACAGAGCAACGTGTCCCCAGCTATCTCCAAGCTCTTCCAGAGGATTCGGTAGATATTGGATCATCAACACCACACGGATTCTTTCTGCGCTCAGAGCAAACCCGAAAACTTATTCTCTTCATTCAGAGAAACCCTCCAAACGAATTTCAAGCAGATGATGGGGGGAATTCAGGGATGGACATTCGGCTCTCGTCTCTAGAACGGATCATGTTGGAGGAAATGGCGGAGTTCCGCAAAAGTCTCAATACCAACTCATTGAACGCAACGACGTCTGGAAGACGAGGTTCCAGAACACTATCTTCTAAAGTTCTTGATCTCGAAGATCGCTCAAGACGTAACAATATACGACTCCGCGGTGTTCCAGAATCGGTCCCTCCAGAGTCTTTGCCCAATTCTTAACCGATTTAATGGCTTGATACCATGGAGGCTACAGATCAAGACCTCATGTAGACGGATCTCAACAGGCTCCCAAAGCCTAAACAACTGTCTCCTTCCTCCGAGAGACGTGATTGCCAGTATCCATTATTCAAGCTCAAAAACTGTTCCTCTACTCCTTCCGCAACGCCTCTAACCTTCCCCGAAAGATTCAGGGACATCTCCATATATCCAGACTCTCAGCAGGAACTATGCTACGCCGGAAAGAATTCGCTACTTCTAACAAGAGTCCTAAGAGACAATAACATTCCATACCACTGGGGCTTCCCCGTCGTAAAGTCATAATCACCAAAGATCCGCACAACCGTGATCTGCAACACCTACGGTAGCCAAGGAGATTTTACTATCCTCGGGGTCTTATCTCTACCTCCGTCAGCCCCCCCATCAAACAGGTAAATAACAGGCGGGCCATATTCTCGCCACTTCTGGTCGGAAAACCCGTCGCTCCAGAATCAGAACAAACTGAGTGACTATAATTCTAAAGCAAACAGCTTGTTCTTCCCAAAGCTGCTTCCTCGATCTCAAGAACTGCTAATCCTTTTGGTTTTTCAACTAACCCTCTCTTTTGCAGCGTTCCCCTTCAGGACTTGCCCCTTTCTCCAACTCCTTATGTAATGAGCTTTTCCAGATGTTGCTGATCCTTTCTGTGGTCAAGGTTCGCATTAAATGTTTTACTTGTTCTAGTTTGTTAGACAGAATGTCACTACAGTAATTATGCTTTAGGAGATAGATGGATATATATTTCGCTTTACGTCACTATGGGGATTAAGATTATGTCTTGAAATGTAATGGCTCAATTCCCCGCATTAAACGCTCCTCACTAGGGGGACACTTTAAAGCAAGTGGATATACCTGTGGCAAGAGACGCACTTACAAAACACTGACTCTTTCAGGTTAAAACACAGAACTCTTTCCTCATCCTTTTCCTCAACTGATTCTAAAAAAGTTAGGGGTAGCCATATTTATTATGATCACAGTACTTTTCAACTAATGATTCCGTGATCAACACAGAAGGCAGATTTATCTTACTAAACTGCAAAATTAAACTCCATTCCCTACACCCTTCTCAATCTGTTGCCCCAACGATCGCCTGTAGTTTCCTTTGTCACTAAAACCATAATTAAAGCAAAAAAAATGTTAGAGGGCAAACTGGTGTCTGCGGAGATTACAAACAAGTATTGATAAAGCTATAGACAGATCCAACGGAGCTCTCCATATGCCGGAACTTCAGAACTTCCTCTGGCAGGAAACTTGCACGATCCATGGGATACAGACATGCTGGGAGGTAGACTTCCACTTTTTACTACATTCAAAGGAACAGCCACTCTCGAATCGACTTATTCTAGTTGATAAAAAACGCTTAAGGTAATGTGATGATACCGAGATAGGTACTGCCACTTGGTCGGACACGCGCCTGTCTTTTCTATCACTGGCCGATTCATCACCCACATACGCTTTCAACACTTGGAGGACTTAACCATTTCTTATTAAATCTCCCTCTTTTTGCCAAGAGATCCAAGAGCATCTCAGAATATTTCGAACTGAACTCTCCCCTCATCCCCATCAATGGGAAACTTTGTGGTGCGCTCACAAGGCAGTCATTTGAGGGTATTTACACCGTCTAGCATCTAGAGAAAAACGCAAAACCGGAAAAAGCCATTAATGACCTTCTCACAAGAATCAAGGACACTAGATAAAACAATTTAATTGGATTCTTCACCCTCACCAAATACAATTAGTTGCTAGCAGAAACAAAACTAGCGTTCCCTTTACTTATTTCGTTTCGAGCCAACTATCTAAACTTAGTGGACCTTCATATCCATGGTGGACCGCCTTCTAAACTTCTAGCAACAGAATCTAAAACCTTGCATGACAGAAAGTAAAATCTCTTTTATCACCAAAACTCTAATAACTCCAAAATATATGACTCCCAACTCATAGCAAAGCCTTCGCACATATTATCATGCTCTCTACAACTTAAAAGGAAGACCTGAAAACCCCTAAGGTAAATCAAATCAAACATCTCCGCCTTTTGGACCAATAACCTCCCACACTGTCAGAAGACCACCTGGCATTGTTAATCGAACCAATAAAACCAAGGAACTTCGAAGCCACGATTAAGTCCCTCCAAGGCTTAACAAGGACCCTGGCCCAGATGGCTTCACAACGAATACTACATAATTGTCTGCCCCACTTAGTGCCGTATTCTCTCCTATACCTTTCAACTCATTATTAACAAAGGAATAGCCCTAAAGAAATGTCTCTGCAGGGGGTTCCCACTATACCCAAACCACAAGGCTGCTGATCAAGTCTCAAATTACGACCCATATCCCTACTTAATTGTGATAAAAAATTTCTTGCAAAAATTTAGAAAATAGAATTAATGACATTCTCCCCTTCCAAAATCAACAAAGAAAAGTAGGATTTATTAAAAGGCCCACAGACCCGAACGGGATCAGAAAGTTTTAGACCCTATACACAAAGTAAACGGCTAAAACTCCTACATCTACTTTCACTCGTCAGAAAAAGGGCCCTTTGCCGATCAAAGGGGGGTTATTTAACAGAAGTACTACAAAAAAATTTGGGTTCAACGGCCCTATAATTAAAATTCTATTCCTCACTCTACTCCCCCCCCCTGGCCAAAGTCCTAGCCCTTTGGCTTTCTTTCGACCCCTCCAATAACTAACGGTAATAGACAAGGTGCCCCCCTCTCCTTTAATATTTATAATTAGAGATGGGGGGAATCGATTCTAACGAAGGGAATTTTAGAATTTTGGAAAATTCGGTTCTGAACAAGTCGAAGTTTGGGGGACTTCGGGTGAACGAATTTTGCTTTTATTGATAAAAAGGCTGCAGCACATGGCGCTACATGGGGCAAAGCACTCTGGGGGGAAAAAGGCTGCCTGCTGGGAAATGTCGAGATGAAGCCAATCAGAGACCCCGGGGGATTCTGTGAAGTACCGCACTATTAAGTCCGGGGGCGACACTGGGGGCTCATACCGCTCTCATGTTGATCAGGGAAGGTGCTGCGCTGCTGATTGTTATGAAAAACTGATTTTTATACACGATTTTTTGGGGTGTCTAGCTTGTCTCAAGATGCTTTCAATGTTTATTTGATTTTTTTGGGGTATTGGATCTGAAGTCCGTGGAGCATCA
>JAODAL010083879.1:0-11101 GCA_025379985.1 Phyllomedusa bahiana
GAAGTGACTGAACCATATAATGAAAGGGGTTCTCAGTCAAGGGAAAGAAATTCGTTGCAAATAAACTGGGCAATTTTTTTCATCAACTCTTTTTCTAACTCTATTTCTTATAAAAAAACCTACTATGGTGGGTTCCAGGAGGAAAAGGTTTTTTTTCCTTTTTGGTGATGGTGTAGTGGCTGGGGGTTTGTCTGATGATGATGTTTCTGCTGCTAAATGAAGCACTATCCGGGATGGATAACCTGAAACTGTAGAACAGGATAGGTGATGTGGGGTGGATATTTCCAAAACAATCCAGAATCCCCAAACAAAAAAAGTCAATCCCTGTTTATTTTATTTTTTATACAATTTCTGCTTAGTATACAACACACCCCCCCCCAAAAAGGAATATTTGTTTTTTTTCATCATAACTGACCAAATGACAGAAACATGCGTAATAAAAAAAATATAATATTTCTCACACTACATTCCCCTTTAGAAATAGGATTAATAAAAAGTTTACCAACCTGAAGATCCTCCCGTTCAGAAGTTTTTCTTTGGTCCCTTCATCACCCGCATTCTCATGAGGTTGCCTCATTCCGCCACCACCCTTGCATCTCTTTGTTTATCGTTTGCATTTTGCCGCATCCTACTTACCGTAGCAAGGAGTTTTCATTAAAATTTCCCAAACTGGGTCTCTTTTTAAGGGCCTGCTGCCTTTATAAGGAAAGAATGTAATAAACCCAATCGACACACAAACAATCCAATTTGTCTTCTGTGGCTAGCTGCAAATGGTGCTCAAATTTACTTTTTTTTTCTTTTTTGCTTCCCCCTTTCTCCTCCTCCCACTTAATTCCATTCTTCTTGGTGTGCAGATCATTCACTCCAAACAATCAAAAATATTTTCTAACTTCTTGGGCTTTGGAAAAAAGGGGGTTGATTTTTGTATTCAAGGTTTGTAGAACAATAGGATAAGGTCTTTTTCTCACTCTTTCATGTTTTTAACATTTTTTCTGTGAAAAGAGGCTGGGACCTCTGCGAAACCCAAATTTTTTTGAGAACTGCGTAAGTAAAGCGAGGGTCTTGAAATATGGAGAGAAACTGCCCACTAACCACAGAAAAAACCCCTGGAAGAGCAGGCATTTGAATTTACACATTAACAGCCTTAACTACTGAGTTAAACAAAACAGCTTTACTCATGATGGAAGAACCTTTGGATGGTAAAATATTTTCCTCAAAAAGCAGTTTAATGAAAAAAATCCGATTTTTTTTAAAAAAAACATTGATTTTTATCCACCCTGGTGTTATGGGAACAATCATATAGCTGGAACAGCAACCTCTATCACAGCATAATATTTAGGTGGGGTTCACACTGCTTATTCAAGCCGTAATTGCTTGACGGATTTTGCCCACAATTACGGCGTGTATACGGGGCGGCTGCTTGCCGGCCCCATAGACATGCGTTATCCACGGTGCGTATCCTGCCGGGATAATGTGCAGGTCACTTTCTCTCCGCCCGGCACATTCCCAAACGGGGGAGAAGAAAAATCCATATTCTCTATGAGAACTGTGGGCACCGAAGGGGCTGGGACATTTTCCCAGCCGTATTGCGCGCAGTAGGCACACAATAGGGCTCAATCCACCCAGAAATAAGCCGTGTAACGCCCTTTGGGAACAAGTACAATTCATAATTCCCAAAATACTGATGAAAAGGATCCCCCCAGAAACATTTTTTTTAATAGTCTGACCACGTCAAAGTAAAAATGCGGTCTGCCCTACATATTAAGTTACAGATATACAGATGTAGCAAACTTAAGATGACATCTCCTGACAGTCTGTTTTAGAAATCTTTTGAGATTCCCGTGAAATAACAATTCTGGACATCCTTTTTAACTGTGGTTTTTGCTGTTTTTCCGTTATACATGTTCACAAAAAGGCTTTTTGCGCACGTATAATATGTGCCCAAACGCCGTTTTGCTTTGGAACCACGAGCTGACACCGGAAAATTTCAAACACCCCGGTTGGCCCCACTGACATGAACTGTCAGTGGCGCGTAATCGCCGCTAACTGACGTGTCAATTCTCTCCCCGTGCGTACAGTACCATCGTATTGTACACGCGGGGGGACAACTCATAATCCATATCTTTCTATGAGAGCTATGAATTACCGTAGTTCGTTAATGCCAAAACCCCGGAAATGCCACCGAAAAAAAACGCAGCAATTTAAGCCTTTTTGGAACATACCCAACGCGTTGAAAAACCTCGAAGTACCCCCCCAGATCACAATGCATAGTCTAAGGCTAGTTCACAAACTAAATTTTCGGGGCATAATTTCGCCCCGCAATTACCCGTGTGGGGGGGGGGGCGGGACGGGGGGCCCCCCCTTCCCGGCCCATAACAATCAAACCACGGCGCGTATCGCCGCAGTAAAGACAGTTACTTATTTCCCCCGCGGCAATTGTACGGGGAGGGAAGGAGACATAATCCATATTCTCTATGGAAAAAAACTGGGGATTACCGAAAGAAGGGGGACGTTTTCACCCATAATTTTGCCACCCGCGCAAAAACGGACTAAAAATACTTCCATTTTTTTTTTTTTTAAACAAAATTTTTTTAAATTTAAATTTTACAAAACAAAAAACATATAACGTCCATTAATGAATACCACTGATACACAAAGAAATAAATAAGGCATCATTAGAACAGAAGAAAAAGTACTAAGCAATGAAAGAAACAAATAAAAAACTAAACAAAACTTTGGTATCAAATAATAAGGTTTAAAGAAAAAGACTCACCATTTTCCTAAAGAAAAAAAACAAAAAAATCCCCCCCTCCCCCCCCAAAAAAAAAACCCCCAAAAACGGGACCCTACGCATTATTTATAAAACAAAACACAACACCATGTAATCAAGGAAGGCGGAATTAAAGGTAAAAAACAAATCCGTGCGGAACAATCTCAATCGTCACAGGGCCTTTTGTCCCACAACACCCGAGGAATGAAATAATAGAGGATAAATTCACCCCCCAAACCCTACCACAGTTCCCAAAGGGAGTAACCAGGGCATGGTGTCGGAAAGGCTGAGGAAAAGCCCCCATGTTATGGATACGCCCTCCAAACCCCCCAGAGGCCCCTATCGAGAGGAAAGAACCAAAAGGGGTTAAACAAAAGGCTGATGATCCCTTGATCTCCTGGGGGGTGTAAAAGTTACCTATAGCCCTGCCTTTTTCTTGAAAAATTTAGAGCATTGGTTTTTTCCCTTTTCCTATAATTTGATTCTGTCCCCCCTTTTTTGAATGATGTTTTTTAAAACCCCTGGATCCTTCCTCAATGGGAGGGGGAGTTAGTTCCAACCAAATTTGGGCCCGGGGCTTCTTTTACCGCAAAAAAATTATGCGTATTGAGGTTCCTAAAATTTGTGGTAAATTTTGGAACAGGAGCTGTGTTTGGGTCTAAAGTTAAATGACACCGAAACTTAAGATTCAGAGTTTGTATGACTGTCTCCCAGAACTTCATGGTTTCCACAACAGGTCCATATACTATGGACAAAATCCTGTGCGGGGGGTGCCACACTTAGAGCAGGACGTCAAACGGTCTGGACAAGCTGGATGGTGGGGGGGTGGATATTAAAACCGTAAATTGCGGAATGGGCATCAGAGATCTCCTGGTTAGGGTAGACCTTCTCCCACTTTGCAAAAACCCTGCAAGGCCCCTCATCTTCTGAACCTCTACGAAGACCAGCATATAGCGCTGATAGAGAGTTGTCTGTTGAAGAAGTAGGGCAGATAACATTATCAAAATCATTCAACTTAAAATGAGACGGCTTCATGTCCTTACTTATATAAAAACTCACTATTTTGGGAGTAACCAAAAAAATGCGATGGTGGCAAGGTATATTTTTTGAGATAATTCTGAGAGAGAGTAAATCCGTTGGCGGGAAGGGTGAATAAGCTGGGGAAAATTTAAAATCCCTTTACTCCTCCAGACTTTTAAATTGGGGGTTACAAGGCCAGGTTTAAATTTTCTGGGTGCCCCATAGATAGGAAGGTATCTACTGGTCGGTAGGGCAGAGAAAACAGGGTTCTACAGGCCTTCCAGGCTCCGATCGTGCCCCTCACAATGAGGCTATGTTTCGCCACATTAGGAAAGCAAATATTTGGTAGGGAAGAAGGCGGAAGCGTCCATGGGTGAACCAGTGCCGCCTCAGTAGAAAGATTGGAATATCTGGAAAAACTGTTTAAACCCAATCCGATCCGGGGACGCAGGAGGCTGGCTAGATTATACAACCCAAAAATTCCGGCAAATTCAGCCCCCCCTATCCCTTGGGAGGATCAGTTTCGCTAGGCTATCCGGGGGCTTTTTTAATTCCATAGGAAAGAAGTGAAAGTGGTATAAAGTTGCGGGACACCCTTTATGTCTAACCAATAAGGGGATTGTTTGTAACAAAAAATAGTATTTTTGGGAACGTCATCATCTTGAGAAGATAAAGCCATTACATGTAAGGGGAGCGGAAGTCAACCATCGTTCTAGTTTCTTCCCAATTTTGAGATACAGAGGGGTAATTGAGGTGATAAATGGACTCAGGGGACTTACCGATATTTATTTCCCAGATACTTGATGAAGGCACCCGCCGGGGATATAGGTAAATTGCGAAGTCAAATGTGAAAAGGTGAATGACAGGGAGAGATCCAACAATTCTGACTTAGAAACATTAACCTTAAGCCCGAGAAAAAGGCCAAACTCCTGTAACAAAATCTAAAGCTATCGGAACCTCCACCATGGGTCAGATAGATAAATCAGAAGATCATCAGCAATAAGGAGACCTTAATTTTGGGAAATGAACCGATATTAATGCCAGGAGATCTGGATGACGGCCAGGGTTCTGGAGAGAGGCTCTATGGCCAAATTAAACAGTGGTGGGGATAATGGGCATCCCGGGCGAGTGCCTCTTCCCAAATGAATGGCCCTAGAAAGAAAAACCCGGGGTATAAAAGTGGGCGCGGGGGCTGGTAAAATAGTGAAGAGATATAAGAAACGGAAGGCTCCCTGGAATCCAAATCGTCCATCACTGCCCCCAGTCCATCTCCAGCTGACCCTGTTGAACGCTTTTTCTGAAATCAATGGACATGACAGCTGGAGAGGGATGAATCCCCGGATTACATTTGATCTCATCCAGGACAGTAATGACTTTACGAATATTAGAGACCGCCGCTCTGCCCTTAACGAATCCCGTCTGTTGAGGGCTAATGAGACAGGGAAGAAGAGGGGCCAGCCTGTCTGCTAACACCTTAGAAAATTATTTTAAGTAAAACTTTTAAATTAGTAAAAATTGGGCGGTACGAGAGGGGAAAAGGGGACACGTCCTTTCCTGCCTGGGTAAAACTTTTATGAAACGCCGTGTGTTCATTTTTGTGGGATGGGAGTGTTAGTCAGGAATAGATTAGAGACGGTGGTTAGAAGGGGTGTGACTTCAGGATTAAGAATCTTGTAGAATTCTCCTGAGAAGCCATCGGAGCCGGGGGCTTTATTATTACCCAAGTTCTTAATAACCCTAGAGATTTAAATTGGACGGGTTTTGTTAAGGTAGTCCCTATCTCCCTCAGAAAGGGAGGGGAGAGACAGACGGCCAAGCCAGTCTGAGGGGTGCCTTTTCCTCCGGAGGTTTCTGGTGAATATAAATGGTCTTAGAAGTCGCATAGGAACATTATTAATAGCAGTAGCAGAATTTGCATATTCCGCATGAGTCCTTCAATGCATATTTTATTGGACCCCAGAGTTTAATCCCCTTAGCAAAATTGGGCTAAAAGCCCCCCGCTTTGTTCCCAAACCTGAATAATTTAGCTGACACCCGGGGATCGCCGGGACACCTCTCTAAAACGCCAGCAGCGCTCAAAACTCTTTTTAGTGTTAGACCATTGGAGTTTAGCGCAGGAGTTGGGTTGGAGAGAAAATCGGGTGTAAGATTGCCGAAGCTTCTCACTCAACAATCTAATTTAAATCCGCAACCACCTTCTGACGGGGTTAGTGTAGGCGTTTCAAGTGGCCTCTAATGACCGCTTTTAGCTGCCCTCCCAAAGTAAGACTGGCCCCGTCCTATCCTCCGGTTGTCTTGTAAAAATTGCAGCCCCACCCTCGGAGGATATTAGCAAAGTCCTAAATCCCCAAACAGGTAAGACGGGAATCTCCAGAGGTAATCTGTTACCCTTGGGAGCAGCGTCTGACAGTTGGAGGACAAGAGGGCATGATCGGGAAAAAACTAAATCCTTAATATCCAGAGATCCATCCTTTTCATGGCTTGGGTGAAGAAGTAGGAATATAATCAATAAAGGGACCATGAATTGTGAGGATGGGAAAAAAAGGGAATAGGGCCCTTCCATCAGGATGAAGAGACCTCCACGTATCAACCAAATGAGATCGAGATTTAAAAATTAAACCAAATTGGGGGGTCATAGGGTAAGCGGAATACGGAGAGAGCCATCATGGACAGATTTTTTCTATCTTCCTGGGAATTAACCACCAGGTTAAAATCCCCTCCCACAATTTTTTAAAAGGTACAGGGTCAATAGAAATGGTCTGTCAGGGTTTTTTAGAAAGACCCTTGGTTGGCATGAGGACCGTAGACATTATAGATGGAAATCACTTCCCCTGAGACTTTCAAGGATACATGAATCCAGCGGCCCTCATTATCATGGGTGGAGCTAACAAGAGAATAAGAGATTTTTATGGATGAGGATAATTACACCATTTTTCTATTAATGGATGGAGACCCGAACCGGCCCACCCAAAGGCGCCTAACCTGCTGAAATCTCCCTCCTCCAAGTTGGGGTTTCCTGAAGGAGGGCGAATGTCTGTTTTTTATTTTTTTTAGGTGACATAGAATCATAATTCCTTAGAAGGGGACCGTAGTCCCTTAACATTCCACGATGTTACTTGCATAAAGATAAATAAAAAAACAGAATTTATAGAAAGCAAGTGATGAAGGAAATGGACTCACCCCCCGGAGAGAAGGCACCGCCAACACATCCCACAGCATTGCAACCAGACCTACTAAACACAGTACAGACAAAAAACAAGAAGTTTACCAAAACAGAACAGAAAAAAAACAAAGCACCATTGGGCGGAAACCAAAAAACCAAACATACCGCCAATGCCAATGTGCTATTGGACTTCCTTTCTTCCAACATGTAGAGGAAGTACAAAATAAGGCAAATAGTGCAAAGCCCTCTACTGGACCCATTAATGCGTAAGGCATTTCGTGTGGGAAGGCTATATCATTATCAAATTATCCCTTAAACTGGGCTATATAAAGTTTAGACCGTAAAACCCAAAATCAACCATTTAGTTGAACTTGAACAAAAGGACAAGTTAACAAAGGGGGAGCTGCCCAATGAATAAGGATACAGGTTGCAGGAATGTTTCAGGTTCCTGAGGGTCCCGCACGCCAAGCAGAACGGGAGCGTTGTTCCTTAGGGAAAGCATCTCCTGTAGAAGGCGATTTAGACGGTTAAGTCTCTGACCAGTCTCTGTAACTTGCTCTTCTTTTCGGCGTAGAATCCGGGGAAGAGGCCTCCACGATCTCTGCTGTAGATTTAAGAAGGTGTCTCAGAGTCCTTGAAGCTTCCTCTGGGGATGTGAAGGCTGACAGGGATCCATCTGGGTGATAGACTCCCAGAATAGCCGGATAGGTGAGGGCGAACTTAATGTGTTGGCGGTAGAGGGTCGAGCACAATGATGAGAAAGCCCGACGTCCGTTGGCCACCTCCACAAGAAATCTCCAAGATTAGAATCTTATGTCCCTTTATTCCAGTGGCTGCTTCAGGTTTTTAAAGGCTCGGAAGATGCTGACTTTGTCATTAAAGTCCAAGTATTTGACAACACTGGACGTGGGCGTTCTCTCAAAATGGGTGCAGGTGTGGGTCCTGCTTGGCTGAGGAGTACGGGATCGCAGGGCTGGGCCGATTCTAAAGGGTTTTTCCACTCTGCATGGTTGGGGCAGCCCTAAGAGTTCTGGCAGTAGGCACCGCACAAGGGAAAGTAGATCTCCCGCTGCCACCGACTCTGGGATCCCGATCAGTCGCTGGTTGTTGCGGGGAGACCCGGGTTCTCCAAGTCGTCCACTTTAAACTGAGAGCCGCTGGTTGTAAGCGCAGTTGGGCCAGGGCGGAGTCCAGCTTGTTCTCCAGCTCTTTTGGGGGCGCTGTTCATGTCATCATTTGCGCTGGAGCCTGCTTGTTGAATATCGTTCTGGATTTTGACAAACATGGCCGTGACTATTTGCGGAGATTGTCGCTGCAAGGTCTCCTGGATAATCTGGAGCCAATCTTCCCGGGGCCACCACAATGGCCATTTTTTATAGTCCACCATGGGGTCATCAAACACTCCCTCATCGCAGCCATCAGTGGTATCAGAGGATGGTTGCAGTAGTGGTAGTGGGTTGGATGGAGAGAGTGGCGGTGGGCTCGGGGTTGTATGCTCAGTCTCAACGTTGCCCTTCTCACTGCTGCCAGCGACTTCAGGGATAATGAGCTCAGATTTAGAACCCTTTTGATCTTTATTTGCCTTGGTTTTTTCCCCATTGTTTGGACGAAGCGGTCCATCCGAGGAATGAAGAATAGAAGGATTCAAAACTATTGAAGAACAAGTGTTATGGTAGGTGCACTTTGCCTGGCCGCCACTAGATGTCGCCACAGCTTAAACGCAGATGGGGCAGAGATACTGTCTGGAGAAAGAGAGCAGGAGTCTCAGAGATGGCATCAGTCTTGTGGGAGGAGGAGGGAGATGTCTGTGTGATAGAAGCTCTGCAGAGTCCGGCAGGAGCACTCCCAGGTGGGGCAGCAGTGTACTGATTATATAGAAGCTCTGCAGAGTCCAGCAGGAGCTCTCCCAGGTGGAGCAGCAGTGTACTGAAATGTATATAGAAGCTCCTCTCCCTGTTGGTGGGTTATTTAGTGTAGGAGGGGTGTAGGGCTGTATACAGGCAGTGCGGGGTGGCCCCTCCACAGGTGGTCAGAGGGTATAGTGTGAGCAGCAGGGGGCCCATACAAGTCAGCAACAGTCCTCCTGAGTAAACAATAGAGCTGCGGCCGGCAGGGGAGCCGAGGTGGAGCTGCCGCCTGCAGTCACTTCCCTACTCTCTCAGAGAGAAGGGGGGAGGGGGGTGTCGGCACCTAAGCGGAGCTCTTAGTTGCTGACAGGAGTCTTTCCTCACTGACTGATGGATGCTGCAGAGATGAGAGCCGTCCCCAGGAGCAGCGATCCACTGATAGAGAGCACTGAGCGCTGTGTCTCCCTCTGAGTCGGCAGGTCTGCGCTGCCTCACAAGCCCTGCACTGTCAGTACTCTGGTGCAGGCTCTCATCTCGGGCCGTTTCTCCGTGGATGCATACAGATAAGAAGCCCGAGATCAGCTGGGATGATGGTCCGGTGCCTCCCCTGCAGCATGGACGTGCGCTGTGCCGGTGATGTAGCTGTTATGTAGCTGGTTGGGTCCCGATGTAGCAGAGCTCCTGCACACTGCGTCTCTACATGGTGGGGCAGGAACAGGAAGTCATACGTTCCAGTTTTAAGCCGTGTGAACATGGCCTAATAGACAACTAAGATTACCTGCCATCTTCCCCGACACGTATTGGGGGGCAGGGAGAAAGAAGTGGCATGTCACTTCTTTCCGATGCTTACATGCCGGGGAAAGTGAAACGGGAGCTGACTGTTTTAGATGTATGTGCTAGAACCCCTGTTGTATAGCACGCACAGACCCCGCTATTGCCTAAAACCGCTGTGTGAACATCCCCCTTATCCTTCTAAAATTTTTTACGAATTTTAAAAAGGGTGTTACCATCCAAGTTTTCAAATGGGTGTCCCCCCAATTACACGGTCACCAACGATTGGACAAAATCAGACAAGGTATAGACATTAGTCACCCCAAAAAAAATTCAAAACAATTTCTAGAAAATTTAAACCCGAAAACAGCCAACACATTTATAAAGAGATGCTTCAGAACAGTTTTTTAATGAGGAATGCAAGTATTTACTAAAACAGACATATCAGATGTCGCATATCCTCTTTAATGTAACAATTGACACATGACACTGTGACACAGAAAGTTATCTCAGCTTTTTAAATGGCTTTTGTTGTTTTATTAACTCAAATAACACGTAAGTAAGGGTCACTGCCAAATGAACTTTCACAGCCATACTTCAAAACCCCCAATTAAAAAGGGGAATTTCAGTTGGGGTGCATCACCCTAACAGTCCCCTATAAGACAGGTCTTTTTACGAAAATACCTAGTACTTTTTTTTCCACTCCTGTAGCCCCCTGGGTTTTTATTTTGGGGGATTTTGGTGGGAAAACTCCCTTTAAAAGGGGTTTTGCCAAAAAGGCATTGCATGCCCGTTTTCCGCTTTAGCTTCAGTGTGTTTAAAAGGTGGATGTATGATTTGTTTAACGGCATTCATGTGACCACGCGACACCAATGCTTTCTCCACAGTTGCTCACTCTAGTTAAAAAAAGGTCGTTTTTTTTAAAAAGCTGTGGCGCTACAGGTAGCCAAGTTCATTTCTGCCTTCCCTAATTGGTCCTAGGTTCAAATCCTTGCAGGAACCAAACACATGGATTTTTTTTTTCAATGCACATACCTGATTGAGGGTTTTTTTTTTTTATTTTGTGCACTGTTTGACTAATTTTAAAAGGGAAAAAAAGGACAGGAGTAAATGACAGCACCGGGGTTTCCCACCAGCAATGAGTGGGATGATTACAGGCCGGGGAAACAGGATGAAGTAGTTCCGAGAGGAGAGTGAGTCCGGGATGTGCGGCCAGGACTGAGGAGTATCTCACTGGGGTATCCCTTGGATGATTCTACCCACTAAAGGATCAAAATAACAACAAAAAAAAAACCTACAAAATTATTTAAATAATGGGAAAAAAAAAAATTGCCCCCCCACGCAATTTTTCCATAGCCCACAAAAAATTTTTTTCTAAAAACCCCCCTTGGGGAAAACACAAAGAGAAAGATCGGCCAGCTTTCTCCCCTTCATTTCTATGGGCGCTCCGAAAAAGCCAACAAGTAGCTTTTGGTTTATTAAGAACACCAATAAAAGAAAGGGAAAAAACTACCAAGCGTGGCACAGCCC
>JAODAL010083880.1:0-11101 GCA_025379985.1 Phyllomedusa bahiana
AATTTATGGGGTGGATGTAGGATAGGGGCCCAACCGCTTTATGTTCACAAAAGAAAGTCCTAGTAGACACTTGTGAAGTTTTAAAATTGTTTTCTGCTGTTTGGCCCACAAATGCCGCTATTCGGGTTTCTGGAAATGCAATGAGGCACATGTTATAACACTACGGGCGTGGGCATTTTGGAAAAAGAACAAAAAGACTGAAAGAGCAAGCTGAAAGCAGCAGGACACGGGAGCGAGCCAAAACGATCCGCTTCCCCAGAACTGCCGGGCTTGGGAACTGAGTGTGTCCATAATTTGGAGAGCCTACTGCCTACACAGACGTTTTTTTCCCCCGAAGAGAGCCCACAAAAGGACAAACCCGAACAGAGGGGCCATCTCAGCCAACCATCCCCCACCCCAAAAGGACTGCCCCAGAGGACAGGAATTGGCCGGGCCACTGTAAGGTACCTCAGGGATGGTGACGCCAACGGTCAGAACTGGGGGAAGCCCTTATAGTTTAGTTAGGGTTAGGTTCGTGCAGGCCAAGGGGGTATCCAACTACCCCCTTCCTTTTCAGGACTTGGAAAAAAGACTTGCTAACACATTTTTTTTCCCATGTGAACGGTTCCCTGTGAGAGAAAGTTTTGTGTCAATGTGTCTTTTTTGAGGAATGGGTAAATCACTAAGTTGAAAGCTACTGTGCTTCCCAGGGGGCCCCTGCAGCCGCCACCCCACACAATTTTTCCCCGTTGTGTTAGGTTTTAAAAAGGGAAAGGGGGTTTGGCCTTTCCCCCCCGGGTTTGGGTAAATTCCCAGGCATCCCATAGGTACACTCGGGCGGGCGTTGTGCAGCACGGGCCCAAAAATTGTATTGTATATCTGTGTTTGGGGTTTTCCTTCTTGCCCAAAAGTTGTAAAACAAACCTGCTTTTCCTGTTGACGGTTTTTGCCTGATTGTGTATTCTGGTTAAATGCCCTCGGACTGGCTTTGGGGACCGCGGGAAAATTTAATTCTCGCTCCCTTATCCAAAAGGACTAAATTTTAGGTAATTTTTTAACTTTATCTCCCCCAAATTTTTTTTCTCAGCAGGGAACCGTTATTTTTGGAGTTTTTTTAATACGAGTTCTAGACTTTCCCCTCTGTGGCCCACTTGTAGAAAGAAACCCTAGTGGAATAAAGGGGAGACATCAGGACAAGGAAAAATTTTGTTTTTGTGAATCCACCCAAATGAATTACAAACATTTCCCTTTTATTTTGTAGGCATCTCCCCATTTTCTCCAGGCCGTGTTACCAGCCCCATCCAGTTATTGGGTTTAAGATGTTGGGGGTTGGGGTTTATGGGAAGTAACTACAAAGAAGCCTCAAGAAATCCCAGGGCTACAAGACGCTCTTACATTGGGGGCATCAGTGAATGTTAATAGAAGAAACGCTCAGAAACCAATCTACATATATCAAAATTTCCTGTTCCGAACAATCCTTTTAACAGATTTGGGAAATAATTTTAATTTTTTTTTAAAAATTTATTTATTTTATAAATTATTTTAAATATTGTAAAATTTTTTTTTATTTTTTTACATCCGGTTTCTTAAAAAGGCAGCTTTTTTAAAATTAAATGTTTTGTTTTGTCACTGATTTATTTTCCCCATTTTTTTAACACAGCGAGGTCTTTAAATATAAAAAAAATTCTTTGACTGCACTGGGAGACCAGAACATTCACAGATTTACAAGGTTTTCTAGACTTTTTTGTTTTTTTTTGGGGAATGTTTCCAACCACCCCCTCCTTTTCCCAGTTATTTATTTGGGGTTTTGTTTCTCAAAAAGCGAGCCCCAAAAGATGGGTTTGAACCATCACCATTTATAAGCAAGTGGCATACCCCAATTGATATATAAATTTTGGGGTTTTACAAACCAAATTTTGCCCCACTACAACCTCAAATATCAGAGGAGAGGTAGGGAAAAAAGGTCTTGGGTTTTCTGGCTTTTTTAAAGTGAGCAAATTTTTCATTGTTTCTTATTTTTATGAATGGGCAGATCCATTTGGGTTTCAAAACATCGGCCGCCCATGGTTGTGTTGTGGGGGTTATTATGAAGTGGCAGAGGGAACCCCTTATTTTTCAACCACTTCAGTGCCCGGGTTGCTATTGACTTTGGTTTTCTGGGGGATGGGGGAATTTGGATCTGAGCTTTCCCCAAACCCCAGCCATCAGAGAAAAAAGCCCTTTCGTCAACAGCGTAAAAGTCCACCCACCGGGCATGGAATACATGTACCAGGCACCCCTGCCCTTCTGTAAAGCTTTGTATGTACAGGTAAAGGGCCCTTTCATTTGTCCCCTGTAAATAGGCCAATAAGCAGTCACAATGTTTTTAGAAAAATTGGCTCCCTTCAAGTCAAGCCCACCGGGAGAATGGAACTGCTTTCAAAAATTAGACCACCATAAAGGTTGTCAAAACAGGGCCCCTTTGCCCGGGGATCCCTTCTATATATAAAACAAGACCCCTGGAAAAAAATTTTTTTTTGGTTTAACTCTTTTTATAAAAAATTTTAAAAAAAAAGTTGATTTTTAAATCCCCCGGAAAATAAAGAAAAACCCCAAACTAAAAATTGGCAACTTTTTTTGTTTGGGGATAAAACTTCTTTTAAATGTATTTAATTTTATCTTTGAAAATTTTTTTAAAACCCACATTACCAAAACCCAATGTTTTCCCCTTCACTTTGAGCTTTATAAGAAGACTCAGAGACCGGGAAAATAGAAAAATTTATTTCTGAGGATTTTGTGAAAAGAAAACAAAAAAGTTGATCGAAACCCTTGGCAGATGGAACAATCAAAAACTAAAAACCAAAGAAAGTAAAATTTCGGGAAAAAATACTTTCAAAAGGTTCACCGGGAATGGAAAAAAAGGGTTTCATCGGCCCCAAAATTTTAATCTTTAAAAAACAATGTTCGTTAGGGAAAATTTTTAAATTTTAATTTTTAAAAATAAAAAAAATAATACAAATTTATTAATTCCACCAGGACAAGGGTATGAATAAAACCAACATCTTTTAATAAAACATTCTTTCCTTGTATATAATAAAAAGAAAATTTTTTGAATTAATGATATTTATACTTAAGCATTGGGGAATGGGAAATATGTCTTTGGCCACTGCAAAAAAGGGGAAAGGGGTTCATTTTTTCCCTTGATTCTCAAAAAAACATTAAATGAGTCATAAATTTTCTTTGAGTTTTTCCCCTGTTTGGTTTAGCCCTTTCTCATCCATGTTTAACGTGGGGGAATTTGCCTTTGGGTTTGAAAGTTTTTTTTCCCCTGCTCGGGCCCCCTTCTTGAGGTTTTCAGGAGGGGTTTCTCGGGATCTTGCGGGTTTGGGGGTTGTCTGTAAAGGGTTTTGCAGTTGTGGCCGTCAAGCCATAAGTTACAATGCATGTGCCCAACCAGTCTGTGCCCTGATCTGTGGCCTAGGGGGGGGGCTTCCATTGAGGAGGGGCGCCCTTGGGGTTTTTGGCTTAGCAACCTTTAATCTCCCAGCTCCCGAAAAGCGACTGAGAAAATCCAACTAAACAGTTTCACTTTTCTAACGGCTACCCTTTTTTTGGTTGGCCTTAGTCATGATGGTTTAGGTCATAAACACGGCATTTGATGTGTGGAAAAAATTTATGGTGTAAACCCGCACAGTCGGGGCCCCCAAAAGGGCTTTGTTGGATGTCTTTTTAGGGGGGTTTCCCAGGAGATGTTTTGAACAAAATGAAATTTTTTTTTTGGGGCCTCGGGAAAGTTTTTTAGAATCAATTATATATAAAAACAAAGGACACCAGCGCAAACCCTTTTTCTATTTTTTCCCAGCGCTGGTGCTTTTTTTTTCTATATAAAATTTGGGGGGTTAATTTTAAAGGGTTTTGGGAAATGGGCAGAATAACCCCTTGAATTTTTTCAGCAGCTCTCTCTTATTTTGGCGCTTTTTTGCTTTATCCCTTTTTACTAAGAAAATTTAGAATCCTCTAGACTTGTGGACCTTTAAAGCTTTTCATAAAAACATTTTATGAGCCCCGCATCAGTGTTTTGTCTATTTTTAAATGGGCCAGGCTAGTAACGACCCCCCGGGAGACATTGGAGCCCCCTTCCCAAAATAATGGTAAAGTGTTTTTTAATTTAAATCTTGTGGATTTCCCATTCTCTGACAAAAAAAATAATCCCCTTTAATTACAGGGTGATTAGAACGGGAAACCCCAAAAATTTAAACAGGATGCTAAAATTTGAAATTCTTTGTCTTACAGATTTTTTTTGTTTCCCGCCTGTTGACTAAAACCTTTTTTCCCCTGAACCGAACCATCTCCGCAGAACAAAAGGCTTCCCCCTTACATGTTCATTCTGCGTTGTTATCCCCCCCGAGGGTCGGGAAGAACTGTTTTTAAAATCTGGACTTTGGGCAGCGGGGCCCGTGTGGACGTCCAGTCACTGCCACCCGAAGGGAACGACGAGCACCAAATCCCGATGTCCATGCTGGTGGATTGCTGCCCATCTGGGACTTCCTTTTCTTTTCCCATGAACTTGTGTTGAGGGTTTCATACCTTTAAAATTTATTAAAGGAATAAAACCCTCGTTTTAAAAAAAAAAGTCCACAGTTCTGATTTTCTGTATATACCCCCAGTAGGAGGGGCCTCACCTGCCCGGGTTTTTCTTTGTCCTCAGTGCTTTCTCTCAGCTCTGCCTCAAGTCTTTCCATGTTTCTTTCCTTTTTTATTTCAGATTCCCGTAAAGACATTCCCCTTTATTTTTTGGGAAATAAAGGAAAACTTCTCTCTTGAACAACATTCAAGTGTCACAGCCAAGGGAAAGGGTTTTCATATTTAGTTTTCTTTAAATTTTAAAAGATAAAAAGAAGACTCCAGGGAACTGGGTAAAGGGCTCCAAAAACAGCGGAAAATGCTTCCCCTAATAAAAAATGAAAAGACTGTAAAAAAAAAGCTCCCCTGGCATTTTCTCCCCCTATTTCTGAAGGGTAAAATCTCCCTCTAAACCAGGATCCTCCCGTCATCAGGGCCCCTTCTTTTTATTTCTTACGTGTAATAAGTCTGTATATAGCGGGGGATTCCTTCCCGTATTTGTTGTAGTGGGGGGTCTCCCCCCCAGTTACCCGCAAACACCCTTCCCCACCTAGTAAGGAAAAATGAAAGCGTAAGGGTTCCCCGGCCCCCTGTAATTTTTATTCTGGAAAGTTTTCTGAAAATTTTTCGACATCAAGAAAATGGAGGATTTTCTTTTTTTGGGCAAGATATAAAAAGGGGAAAAAAGGGAAAAACTTGAGGAGAAGGGGTTTGGGGGCAAGAAGAGACACCAAAACAACCGGGGGAGGTGGGCGTCTCCTACTGGGTGTAAAATACAAATATCAGAGCTGTGGACATTTACACCCTGGATTTTTTGTTTCCAAAAATTTGTTTTGGGGTATGAATATCCCTACACAGGTTTTCCCAGGGAAAAGAAGGAAGTCTCCAGTTTGGAAACAATTTTCCAGCCCATTTGGGCATCGGATGGTGCTTTGGTCCGTCTCCTATTGTGGCAGTGACCGGGCGTCCCCCACAGTACGCCTTTCCCCCATTGGCCGATAAAAAACAGGTTCTTCCCCCGGGCCCTCGGGGCAATCAGAAAAAATGCCCGAATGAAAATGTAAGGGGGAAACTTTGTGTTCTGCTTCTAGGGTTCTGGACTTGAAATCCTAAAAACCCCCGTTTTTTAAAAAAAAGGAAAAAAAAAGGGTTTTAAAACTTAGGAACCAATCCCAAATCAAAAAGACCAAGGATTATCTTTTTATGATTTTTAATAGCAGGGGGATTTAAAGGGTTTGGGGGAAGGGTTTTTGGGGTGAAACCCCTTTTGGGTACATAAAATAGGGGTTCCCAGGGAAATGATAAAGGTTTTCCCGACTATTTTTACCTCTCTATTGGGCCCCTGTTTTTAAAAACATCACAGGGCACAATGTACTTTGAAAAAAAAAAAAAAAAAAAATATTTTTTCCCCCCCCCCGAAATGAAAAACATTTTGGGCTGAATATAATATAATTTCATGAAAAATTTTAAAACTTACCCCCCCCCCCCCCCAACCCAAAAAACCCCCCGCCTTTTTTTGACCCCCCCCCCCCCCAGGGGAAGAACTTTTCCCAACCCCCGTGCAATTTAAATGCTTTCAGGGGGCGCATGATAAAACATAAGCCGTCTGGGAGTACCCGCTGGTGAGTCCCTTGGGTTCTCTGCTCTTGATCACTACTTTTTTGCAAATAACCTCTTTATCAATTACCCCCTTAACTTGATTTTCTAAACCCTCTTCCCTTCTAAAAGCCCAATTTACCCGTTTTGTTTTCACCTTGAAGGAGGTTTTGGTAATACAGAAATTCTGGAAACATTTCCACCTCTGCTGTAAAAACCCAACCCTTTTATCCCAAAAGGGGCTAAAAGGGTGTTCCCCGAGTCAGAGATGAATTTGATCGTTAAATTTTATGAGGTTTTTTTCCCGCTCATTGTTTGATGGTTTTTGAGGGGTTGCTGCTGGTTTTTGGCATAGGGTTTCCCAAATTTTTATCATCTTGGGAATTTTTCACTTCAGAAGGGGTCACCCGGACAACCCGTTGGGCACAGTTTGAGCAGTGAAACCAGGCGGGGACCATCCCTCACTTTTTAGAAAAGGTAAGGCCCTACATTGGGCCCACAAATGTTTTCATGCCCCCAATAGGGATCCTGTCCTCCATGGTGGGAACAGTTTAATGACCCTGGGCTTTTTGAGTAGATGAACTCTACTTTATAAATAGATGGCGTGGGGAGACGGAGTCCTTGGGACCACCAAATTTTTCCAGGGACGAACCCCCTATCTAACAACATATAAAGCAGGGTTCAATAGGAATTTTTTTGATGGTTCATAGCCCGTCCTAATGAGGTTGTTTTCTGCAATGGGGGCCTGGTTTTTAAATTTTGGGGAAAAGTTAGGGGTCAGGCTTTGGTTTTCCAGAGCAGCCTCTAGAAAATCTAATTTCCCGGGTTTTCCCCTGCTATAGGGGGCCAATTTTTTCAAAACAACTACTTTTTAAAAAATACAGAAGGAAAAAGCCATAGAGCATTTGTGGGGAAAAGACATCAGGACAAAGGGGAATTTTTTGGTTAAAGGTGAATTTAAAAACATGAATTTTCAATTTCTTTTAAAATTTATTTTGTAGGGATTCTTCAATTTTCCCCCGGGGGGCCCCCCTGTTTACTCAGCCTCTTTCCTTATTGGGTTTAAAAATATTGGGGTTTTTGGGTTCCGGGAAGTAACTAACAAAGAAGTTTCAGAGAGATCCCAGGGCTACAAGAGGGTTCTTCCTTACGGGGGGGAAAATCAGTGAATCAGTCTACATAGAAGAGGGGCTTTAGAAACCAATCTACAGAGTCAAACGGAGATCTGGAAAGTACCTTTAAAAATCCCAGGTTTTACAGAATATGGAAGTATAAATTTTTTATTTTTAAATATTTTTTTATTTTATTATTTATTTACATTTTTTTTTAATTAAATTTTAATTTTTTTTATCACATCCCCGTTTTTAAATTTTCGTTTTGTTTTAAAAAAAAATGTTATTGTTTTTTCCACCGATTTTCTTTTTAATTAATTTTTTAAACACAGGGGGTTGTTGAAATATAAAGAAATTTTTCTTTTATCTGTCACTGTTTAAAAAATCAAAACTATTCCCCAGATTTACAAAAAGGTTTTTAGATTCCTTTGGTTAAATTAAAAAGTGTTCCGACCCCAAATTCTCCATTTCCCCAAAAAGGGCATTTGGGGCCTTTTTTTCTCAAGAAAAAGGGCCCCCAAAATGGGGGTAAGGTGGCAACAGCGGAAAGGGGGTACAATGGAGTGTACATCCCGGGCCGGGTCCCCCTTTATGCACCTTTTTTTGGTTTCCAGGGAAAATGCCCCCAAGGTAAGGGCCTTGGGGGAATGAAAAGGGGCCCAAAAAACAATTGGTTCGACAGTTTTTAAAACTGTCGCATATTTTTAACTTTTGTAATTTTGTTAGTTGGCTTCAGCCATTTCCTGGGTGGGGGCCCTTTTATTTTGGGGGGGGCATAGAAACAGGGGGGGGGTGCTCATCCCCCTGGTTCCCCTCCCGGGGGTTAAACCCGGAGTTTTTAAATCAGCAGGTAAGCTGACTAAGTTTGGGTTTCAAAACCCCCGGCTACCTTTTTAAATCTTGGGGGGAGGGGCAGGTGGAAAACCCCGCCAGAAAACCCCACAGCTGTCAGTAAAATTGGTTTTTTGTTTTGCTAAATGCCCAGAAGGGGAGGGTTTTTTTTTTTTTTTAATGTGGGCCTGCCTTTTCCTTTTTTTTCTGTTTGCTGGTTTAAAAAAAAGAGGCCCCCGTTTTTTTGCAAACCCGTATTTCCCTCCCCCTGTCTCTTTCCTGAAAAAACATGTGTGTCACGCTCCCCGGCTGGGGAAAAGCTTCCAAAGGGGAAAAAAACCCCATCCAAAAATTTATGAGCAAATTTGGGATTTTCCCTCAATATGGGCAAGTGGTGTTTATTAGGGATGAGTGATTTTTAAACACCCAAAATTGATATCCGGGGATGATTTTTAGGTTTTACGGAAAATTTTCCCATCACACAATATTTTATTTTTTAGTTATTAGACAGAGACTTTTAAAGAATTATCTGCGCTTTTCAGCCCGCGGGAGGGGTGGGGGGGGGCGACAGACCGACAAAACGGGCCGGGGCTTTGGAAAGGAGAGTGAAATATTGTGCGGGCCCCAAACCTTTTTTAACCGAAAATTAAAAGGGAAATTTTTTGGGCCAGCACACCGGGCACCTGAGGTGAAATTGTCCCTTTTATTTTTTGCACCCCCATTTTTTTTCAAAGAGCCCCCCTTGAAATTTAAATTTTTTGGGGATACAGAAATTTTCTAGAAACTGTGGTGTTTTTTCTTTGGTTTGCAAAAACCCCCTTTTTCCATACCCTTTATAATTTTTAAATAGTGTATTTCACTTTAGTGCATCCCAGTTTTTTGTTTTCAAAAGGGGCCATTTTTGTATTTACATTAGATACAAAATTTTTTCTAGTAAGTGCAAAAAAAACGAAAAATTTTCTAAACCGTGAAACTTTTGAAATATTTTTTAACCCCCCGGGGGTAATTTTCCCAGTTTGGGGGGCGCAGATACCCCACTTTTAATGATAGTTTTTTTAAAAAACGACAATTTCCTAGTCCTACTGGGCATTGAAAAATTCCCGGGTTTCTGAAGCAAGAACATGTTGTTTTGCCCCTTATGGTTCTTCCCCCAGACTGCTTTTCACATGTTTCCTTTGGGTTTCTAATCCTGGGTTGGGCCTGGGGGGGAAATTAGAGAATTTAAGAATAGCTGTGATTTCCCTATTTTTTCAATAAGAAACTTTTAAAAAATTTTTTTTTTTAATATCCCTTTTTAAAATTTTTATTTTTCTGAAAAAAGGAGCAAAATTTGCAGGGGGTGGGGGAGAAAAGAGGGGGGTTTGGGGCCATGGGGGTAGGGTGCTCCTTTCCCCGGGTGCTAGCGACAACACGCAAGTCAGGGGGCCGCCCGGTTTTGCAGGGCCGTCGGGCCCCGGGTTTTCCGCGGGGTTGGGTCCCCCCTTTTGAACCCTTAAAGTAACGAAAAGCGCGCCAATCTGTTCTTCAGGGGTTTAATGCGTACCCAATGCCCAGTTCATTTAAAAATGGGGGTTCAAAGACCCTTTTTTTTTTCCGTCCCCCTTTTAAATTCGGGTGGGCCCAAATGCGGGTTTTGAGGGCAGCGGGGGGAAAAAACGGGAAACAGGTTTAGTCAATGCCCAAATTTCCCAACTAAAATGGTGGTTCAAAGACTTTTTTTTCTGGTACTTTTTAATCTGGGGGGTCAACAGGTTTGAGGTCAGGGGGGGGGGGGGGGTGCGGGTACAGGACGGGTTATAGCCCCCCAATTCCAGGGGAAACTAAAATGGGGGGTTCAAAGACTTCTTTTTCCAGCATTTTTTAATCTTTTGGGCCCATGCAGCTTTTGGGGGCCCATCTGCGGTCCCGGAAAAATGTAAAAGTCAACCCCCAAAATTTTTTTAAAAACCCAAAAAATGGTGGTTTAAAAAAAAACCCCTTTTTTCGGGTTTTTTTTAAATCGGGTGGGTCAGACAGGTTTAAGGTCGGGCCTGCGTTCCAGGACAGGTATAGTCAATGCCCAAATTAAAAGTAAAATGATGGTTCAAATAAACTGCCTTCGGCCCCTTTTTAAATTTTTGGGTTTAGCAGTTTTTTAAAAGGGGGAAAGTTGGGGACAAAACAAGGGATAGTTTAATAGTCTGTGAATTTTTTACTGTGACTCTTGTTTTCCCAATTTTTTGTTGCCTAAGATGTAAAACGGGGCAGGTTTACTGTTTTTGGAAAGTAAATCCACTTCCCCCACCCCTGTTTGGGGTGTAAGGGGAAGAAAGGGGTTTTTTCCTCTTCCCCAAAACCCTTTTAAAGGGCCCTCGGGGGATAATCTTTTATCGATATCCCAAAAACGTCATGATAAATTTCCGATATCGACACGAATCATAACGATAGTTTGGGAAAATCGCTCACACCCAGTGTTTACCCCCAAATGCAACCCCGGGCCCCCAAATACCAACAATCACTATCAAAAGGAGAAAGGGAAAGGGGAAAAAAGAACTCAGACCTGGCCCACCTTTTGGTCAGCCATAAATTAATATTTTTTTTTTTTTATATGAATGGACTTATCCATTTGGGTTTAAAAACATGGGCCCGCCCATTGGGCGGGGTTGGGGTTTAAAAATGGAGGGGACAGGGAGCCCCCCTTCCCTTTTTTAACCCCCTCATGTATGGTTGCTATTTTAAAATGGGATCCCAAAGGGATTTAAACAGTCTGGTCTGAGGGTTTTTCCAATTCCCAAACCCCTTAGACCAAAGGGGACCTTTTGTCATCAGACGTAAAACCCTCCACCTCACCTGGCATGGGGGAAAAATGTACCAGGCTTTCCCTGCCCCTCTGCAAAAAAGGTAAGTACAGGGAAGAAGCCCTCCCCCATTCCACTGTAAATAAGCCTTACTAATAAGGGTTTTGATAAAAAGTCCCGCAAGCCCCAAAACCACCAGAAGGG
>JAODAL010083881.1:0-11101 GCA_025379985.1 Phyllomedusa bahiana
GTGTGGTCCCCAAAAGTATAGTAAATGGCTTTGGATGAATTAGATTTTAGTTTGTAGTACAGTTTCTCATGATGCTTTGCAGAAACCAGCAATTCCATTCATCACTCACTAATTTCCATTCTGCACACGTCACCTCCTTTTCCTTTCCCACACAAAAGCCTCTGAATGTTGTGATTAGCATAGGAAGGATTAAGGGTCTATCAAGTACTTAAGGCCTTGAGGAACAGTGTGTATTTTCAAAGAAGCAATTGATTTGCAAGGACATTTAGAATAAGCATGCATACGAGCTTTTAATTTATATCCCCTAAGAGGGATTCTCTCATAGCTGTACCCCATAATTACACTTGTTACAATAGCGGGCATTCATAGTAGAATAGACATTTATAAATATCATTTACATGATCCCTTTTAGTTTTAACATTTGGTCACTAAATATTTTTGACAGAGATTTTACTCACCTGGATTCTTGGCAGATAAAGCCGTGTTCACATCAGGTTTTTGTGTAACCTTAGCTTGTACACTAGGAAATGCTCCAGACATACATTAGGCTAGGTCTAAACAGCAATTTGTAAATGTTGGTCAAAGTCTGACGGCATTTTCACATCGTTGGCTCGCGCAGCACCGCCGTTTTTTCGAGCAAAAAAATGCGGTTGGATTTTGGTTTCCCAGCGGCCCAGTATGTGGGCTGCACGGGAATCCAACGTCGGTCCCGTGGAATACACAACATGTTCTATATTCCGCTGCACAATTTTAGGTTTTGGAAACCCTCAGTAGAAATCCGTGCTGTGTAGACTATAATATGGATTTTCTATAGAGAGCTACACAGCGCTATAGGGTGAGCTGATTTTTTATTATCAGAGGACTTACACAGGGTGAACTGATTTTTTATGATTGACTTATTTGCTACAAAGTGCTGGGTACAATCTGATTTCAGTGGATTCAAAATACTGAATCCTCCGAAAAACTGACCAAAATCCAGGGCTGAGTAAACAGAGCCTTACATTCGCCACATACCTACTAATATGGTATCCACTTTGTGAGGCTTTTTATGACATATCTGTCTGTGATTCTATAATGTTCAACCGGACCTTTCCATATGATTTAAACCACTTGTGCTAGAGTGAATTTCTTGGGCGCCTTCACTTCACCCAGTAGTCATTCATTGTATATAGGTAAATCACTCTTGAAATTTCTTACAGTATCCTTTCAAGCAGTGTCCATAAAGGACCATTCACACGGCTTATTGTGGGCACGGATTCCAGCCGTACTGCGCTGCAAATACGGCTGGAATCCGTGCCCAGCCATTATGGTAATCCACAGTTCTTATAGAGAGCTATGGATTCCGTCTCTCCTTCCCGCTCGGTGAATACGCTGGTCAGGGAGAAGGTGACATGTTCATTATCCCGGCGGGATACGCGCCATGGATAATGAAAGTCTAAGGGGACGGCGGGCAGCTCCCCCGCCCCTTATTCAAGCCGTAATTGCGGGCGAAACCCGTCCCGCAATTACGGCTTGAATAAGCCGTGGGAACCGGCCCTTAGGTGCTTTACAATGTGATCGCTCTCAGACCTGTGTCTCCATCAGCCATCACAGGTGTGTGCAGCACCGCAATGTTTCGGGGCTCCGCCTCTTCCTCAGCCTGTAAAGCACCTTATGGACACTGTTTGAAAGGATACTCCTTGCCAGGAGATCGCTGCTTAACTAACCGCAAGTGCAATAATGACTTTTAATCTTTAGTATAGCATATAGTATGCGTTTTGTGGCTGTAATATTGGCATAATAAATGTTTGAATTTGCTAAGAAATTTCAAGAGTGATTTACCTATATACAATGAATATCTGTCTGTGATGCCGTTATAGCGTTTGAGTTACAGATGCCACTGTTTGGAATCTATGTTAACTCATCCATCACCCAGAGGCTATAATGACATTCATTTAATGAATACTCCAATAAAACCTATTGAAAAAGCTCATGACATAGGGCCACATGTATGAAACTGACTAGGTGTAAAATTCACTTTGTTGCCCAATCAGAGCACGCCTTTCATTTTTCCAGAGCACTATATGAAATGAAAGGGGCACTCTGATTGGTTACTATGGGCAGCAAAGAAAGTTTTAGACCTAGACAGTTTTCATACATGTGACCCATAGCCTTTAATCAGATGCCATACAGAAGTAGTTGCTCCATTGCTCTCTTTTACCTTTGTTCAGATTTTCATTCCCTTCCTTTCAACAATCGCCTTACTTAAAAGGTGCATTCTTACTTTGCTGAATGGGGCCCCATGTTGCCCCAAAACCCTTTAATTCCCCTCTTGTTGAGAACCCCTGTTGTTCAGCATTTAATGTATGCATATTTCTGCTGGACTCTACGGGTTGAAGTACCATAGTCTACTGCACTGTTCACGGTTATTTATGTGTATGCATTTATAACCTTCAACAGTGCAGTAGACTATGGTGTTTCAGCTCGAGTCCATACATATATATGACTTGAATTGAGAATAATTGAATATGGTAATAATACTCTTTGGTAAATGTCCAGTTCCTTGCTGGCTGCCATCAATTAAATTGATGTTTAGACCGCAAAACACTGGATCGCAGCAAGAGTCCTATAACAGGTCCCATAACAAAATGGAGCATGGGGGGAAATGGTTAAGAAATGTAATAGTCTGTAATGATTAATTTCACAATATATCTTTTGTACAGGGGCGTCAGCATAGTTTTCACTGAGGGCCACATCAGCATTCTAATTGCTCTTAAAGGGGTTTTCTCACCATGCTGTTTCACTGAGACACAAGCAGTTTGCAGTCACTCAATCTCCTGCACTATAAAGGGCCGTTCACACGGCTTATTGCAGGGACGGATTTCAGCTGTATTGCGTGCCGTACTGCGCTGCAATACGGCTGGAATCCGTGCAAGCCATTACGGTAATCCACAGTTCTCATAGAGAACTATGGATTCCGTCTCTCCTGACATGCACATTATCCCGGCGGGATACGCGGCGTGGATAATGAAAGTCTCTGGGGCCGGTGGGCAGCGCCCCCACCCCTTACTCAAGCCGTAATTGCGGGCGAAATCCGTCCCGCAATTACGACTTGAATAAGCTGTGTGAACCGAGCCTAAGAGTAATGGTTTACTAGAAGTTTAATATGCTAATCAATGCTGTAGAACCACCCACGGTCTAGGGAGATAATCTCTAACAAGATTACAGATAAAGCCATTCTTTTCAGTCATTACAGCGCATGTTCTTCTATGTTTAGTGAAGCTAATCTTAGATATAATTAGTTTGCTCGTAGCTCAGTAAGCCCGTGGGGTGATGCCACTCCCTGCTTTTATCTCTTTTGGCTAATCAGATAACAGACGTTCCTCTGGTATGCAGGTAACCATAGAAACCGGTGTGTGCTCAAAGAGCTGATAAAATCTTATCTCATGACTAAAATCTATTGACCAATATATTTAGAAAAAGTGTTCATTTAACTGTCTCTTCATGTTGAAAGTTAGTGAGAAAACCCCTTTAAAGGACCATGGTGTGCCACATCGTCGGTAAAAGACCAGAATGTTCTTTATGGATGTACAATAGCCAGCCCCTTTCACCTCTTTAGCACTGAACTTCCTACCTTGGAGGGTGGTTAGGGTGCCTGGGTAGGGCTTTCAGAGCTTTACTTCCACCTGTGAGTTGCCAAACACTGTGTCCTTTGGGGAAAGTGAAGAGTTGGTCCCTCTGTGTCCACAACTTGTCCATCCCTGCTTGCTGTGCTTCAAGAGTACCGATCACCACCACACAAACACAAATTTATAAAACTTTTCTCAAATACATGTCATTAGAAAATCAGATAATTTCCCTCAATATTACAGGGAAATAGGCTTTACTTTCACTTCATCAGGCAGAGGTCACAATCTGGTAAGATTCCTTCTGTGGAAGAACCAACTGTGCAGGGGAAGTTGAGGATTTATTTGCTTAAATAGGGTTAATCTGAGTCTCTCATTTTACATACACTGCAGCAGACACAGCACACTGAGGACATATGTATGACCGGTTTTACCTGTTGCTTCCATCCTTCTCCTGCATAGCACCTAACATGAATATAGCAGCAAAGAGCTTCCCAGTGTAGAGATGTTATAGACTTTCAGGCTCCCCCTGCATAATGGATTTTCCCAGCTCAGAAACAGAATATTTCCCAGAGCTGCCAACATAGTGATCCATTTTACTATGTGGAGCCAACTTGCCCTGACTTAAAGAGGACCTATAGCTTCCAGGGAAATCTCATGAAGTAACAGGAGACTAAAATACAAACACTTTCTTAAATATGCTTCATTAGGAAAATCAAAGCATTTCTCCTGTAATTCAGTTTTTAGAAAAGCATTGGCCCATTAAGATAGGACTGAAATCTGCCCAAGTTGACAGATTGATGTATCACTATGTTAACAGTTCTGTGAAACTAACTGCTTCTGAGCTGGAAGAGTCCACTGTGTGAGGACGAGCCTGGAATCATGTGTACACTAGCAGCAGTGTAATACAGATGCCTGTGTGCTATGGAGGAGTAGGAGGCTGAAGTAACAGGTAAACGCTGTCTTCTGTGTGCTGTGCCTGCAGTGGATGTATAGTGAGATAATTGCACTAACTCTGTTCAAGCAGCTATGCCCTCAGCTCCCACTGCACAGTTGGTATCTCCCATAAAAGGAATCCTACTAGATAATGTGACTTGAAAAGTGAAAGTAAAACCTGTTTTCATGGCTTACTGAGGAAAATCCTCTTAATTGTTAATGACATGTATTTGAGAAAAGTCTTATTATTTCATCTACTATAATTTCTTTTGTGTTATTGTGGTGGTGATAGGTACTCTTTAAGTACTATTTTTTACAGCTGAATTACAGGTGACATGCTTTGATTTTCCTGTTTAAACTTATTTCAGAACGTGTTTATATTGTAGTCTTCTACTGCTACACAACTTGTCTGGAGGTGATAGGTCCTCTTTAAGTTCTTGCAGGCCACATAAAATTATGTGGGGGGCTTGATTTTGCATGTGCTTTGGATTGTCTGAAACTCTAATCACAGAATCTCTAAATCGGCCTATAATCTAAAATATAACTTTTTAATAAACCACATTAACATCTTAATGATCTACAAAATAAACAAAACAAATTCACATCTATATATACCTACAATATATGGAAGGGAATGTGTAAAGTACACTAATTAAGCCCTAAAAATATACCTAATGATACGGACGGAGTAGTCGTCCTGAAAGGGACGGCCCCGTCTTGGGAATACTATCCCTAACCAAACCTAATCTATAGGTCTACTTGATAATCACTACGGGTATATACAGAATAGATACTGATAAAATCAATACTTATCTGCTCATAATCACTTTCTGGTCCCGATCGCCAGATAAATCATGGATACTGGCGTGGACCATATATACCGACGCGTTTCTCCCCAACAATGACCAGGGGAGAAACGCGTCGGAATATATTCCCTTCCATATATTGTAGGTATATATAGATGTGAATTTGTGTTGTTTATTTTGTAGATCATTAAGATTTTAATGTGGTTTATTAAAAGTCATATTTTAGATAATAGGCCGATTAATCGATTCCGTGATTACATTTTTGTTTGTGCCTGCTATTCTACTACCAGTTTTTA
Source organism: Phyllomedusa bahiana (assembly GCA_025379985.1). Lineage (NCBI taxonomy): Eukaryota > Metazoa > Chordata > Amphibia > Anura > Hylidae > Phyllomedusa > Phyllomedusa bahiana. The sequence goes on from JAODAL010083881.1 coordinate 5,644, forward strand.
TAGGTGGTATCTGTGATTTCTTGAGTGTCTGAAACTCCCTTTTTCTCACCAGAGCTACAAAACTTTGCCATGCACATTAATATCTACCTGGATGCTGGATTTTACGTTGTCTTCCTACATGAACTAATTTGTTTTATCCTGGGGTCTGATGGGACATCCATGCACTGGTTCTAAATCAAACCACGAGGCTGAGAATATCTGAGGCGGTTAGCCTTTTTTTCTTGGTTCCTTTAGTTGGGGGGGGCCCTCTCACCATGGGTACATAGCGGTGGTGTGTTTTACCTCTGTGGTAGCTAGATCGTGATGAGTAGAAACCAATAAGCTTTAGCAAGTGCCTGGTTGTACCTTATCAGATAGTTTCTGTATTCAGCTTTATCACCTGTGCAGTGACCATAATGGACATATTGGAAAGATCATCAGTTATATATACCTTATTTCCCTAGTGCATGTACAATAAGTGAACCTACTTGTTGAAAAGCCCAGGAGATTTAAAACAGTTTTTTAGACGTGATTAAAGGGGTTGTCTCACTACAAGGATTGTTTTTTATATTAAAGATCTTGCAAAAACAAGTCACTTTGCAATATATGTCCATTAACAGTGTCCTACCTATTCCAAGATATCCACTCTTGTATGAGCTGCATCAGCTCCTGTGGTCGCTATAGCTACGGACCTGTTTGATCTATCCTGATAGGCTGCCAGCACTGGTTGCTATAGCTACTGACCTGGCTTCTACTGCAGCCTAGTGGAAGCCAGTAAACACGCTCCTGAATTCAAAGTGAAACCAAGAAAACAGGACTGAAGTAAGATGAACCAATGTAGTGAGACAACCCCTTTAAGAAGAATAATATCCTCGAGTGCAGCACAATACTAGGTCTGTTTAGTGGCCTTCAGTAAATTCATAAACTGATATTTTCTTATTACAGTTCTGCAAGACAATCTTAGGGCTTGTCCCCACAGCAGGGTTTTCAGCCGGATTTAAAGACGGTGTTCGGATTTGAAAACTCCCTGTAAACCGACTGTCAACCTTTTACATTGATTTTAATATAAAATCCGCTCAGCAGTCCACACTGCATGGATTTTCCGCCAGACAGTTTTTTACACCGCCGGTGTAGTAAAAAACTTTTCAGGCAGAACGTGAACATGTGGGTGTGAACGCTGACCGCTGGAATCCCCAAACCATAGACCATAGCCCCCCCCCCCCCCCCCCCCATGTTATAAAAAGGACAAAATACCGGTTGGAAAATCCGACCGGTATTTTGTCTTTACCGTGGGAACACACCCTTATTCTTTTATTTTTCATTTACTGCAGGAATACTTTTTTATGTCTTTATAATACAGATCCTGAAACACATTTACTTCTGTAACTTCTTCTTGCATTCTATAAATAACAGCCATAGGGATATTAAGTTATAACCTGCACTGAACACAAAAACTGAATTGAGTGGGTTGAAATTCGATTGAGAACATCACCAGAGACACAAACTGAGAGATCTAATCTTTTTATGCTGTTGTAGAAAATGGTAGAGCTATACAGTAGAGGAAATAATGTAATCTCTCCAAATCTGCATGGTCTTCTGCCTTAAAATTCAAATGCAGGAAATACACTGATCTGTCATTAGAGGGGCCCCTGTTTAATGGGTCAGATATGTAAGGCAGCGAGTGAATGGTCAGTTCTTGAGGTTGTTGTGTTGGAAATAGGTAAAAAGTGCAATGATCTGAGCAACTTTGCAAGGACCAAATTATGGTTTGTAGATTACTTGGTCAGTGTCTCCAGAATAGCAGGCTTTGTAGAGTGTTCCTAATGTACCTGCCCAAAAGTTGTCCAACCAGTGTACTGGCAACGGAGTCATGGGTGCCACAGGTCATTGATGATCATGGATAATAAAGGCTGACTCATCTGGTCCATTTCCATATTACTTAAAGGGGTTGTCTCACTACATCGATTTATCTTACCTCAGTCCTGTTTTCTTGGTTTCACTTTGAATTCAGGGGCCTGTTTACTGGCTTCCACTAGGCTGCAGTAGAACCCAGGTCTGTAGCTATAGCAACCAGTGCTGGCAGCCTATCAGGAGAGACCAAACAGGTCTGTAGCTATAGCGACCCGAGGAGGATATCTAGGAATAGGTAGGACACTATTAATGGACACATATTGCAAAGTGACTTGTTTTTGCAAGATCTTTAACATAAAAAGCAATCCTTGTAGTGAGACAATCCCTTTAATGCTGGCAATGTTAGAAGGGTGTGAGAACACAGTGCTTTGCAGGTTCTGGCTTCCCAGTGGCCACTTTCAGCAGTATAATGTGCCCTGCCACAGTGCAAAAAACTGTTCAGGAATGGTTTGAGGAACATGACCAAGAGATCAAAGTGTTGTCTTGGCTTCCAATTCCACAGATCTTTTTCTAATTAAGCATCTGTATGCTGGAAAAACAAGTCCAATCCTTTGAGGCTGCACCTCTCAACCAAGGCTGTTTGTCTTGGTGGAGCAGGCATTCCCCCAGAGTGCTGCTCACCCCAAAATGAGGGGGGCGGGGCACCCGCCCGGGAAAACGGGCCGGAGGTCGGCATATACTCTGCATGGCCTACTTCTAAATGGGTGGAGAGTGGCCACTACCTGCAATACTGCCAGGGGGGTCTCTACCTACCTACGCCGTTCCCTAACTCTGTGTATGGAGGCCGTCTACCTATCTACACTGCCGGGGGGGTGGTACAGACCGTACTACCCCATCTTACACCGGGTGGGGGGGGCGGTCCATAACCTATCTACGCGCCTGGCTCCCTAGCTATGCCAGGGGGGGGATGGACGGTTTTTAAATTATTTAAAACCCACCATACACCGCCTATCTACCAACGGGGGGGCTATACCTACCCACGCCGGGGGGGGGCTGTCTACCTACCTACGCCGGGGTGGCCGGTCTACCTACCTACCGGGGCTGGGCCGGTCTACCTACCTACGCCGGGGTGGCCGGTCTACCTACCTACGCCGGGGTGGCCGGTCTACCTACCTATGGGGGCTGGCCTGTCTACCTACCTACGGGGGGCCTGGCTACTCTACCTACCATATGGGGGCTGAGTCTATCTACCTACGATGGGGGGCTGGGCTGTCTACCTATGGGGGGTGGGCTGTCTACCTACCTACGCGGGGGTGGCCGGTCTACCTACCTACGGGGGGGGGGTGGGGGGGGTGGCCGGTCTACCTACCTTCTACATACGGGGGAGGGGTGGCCGGTCTACCTACCATGGGGGGGGTGCGGTCCTACCTACGGGGGGGGCCGGCGGGAGGGGTGGCCGGTCTACCTACTCGGGGGGGGGTGGCCGGTCTACCTACCTACGCCGGGGTGGCCGGTCTACCTTCCTACAGGGTGGTGGCGATCTATCTACCTACGGCGGGGAAGGGGTGGTCTACCTACCTACGGGGGGTGGGCTGTCTACCTACCTACGGGGGGTGGGCTGTCTACCTACCTACCTACCTACCGGGGGAGCTGTCTACCTACCTACCGGGGGAGCTGTCTACCTACCTAACTACTCAGGGGCCCTACCTGCAATCCTTCCTACAGGGTTGATTAAGGCTGAATCTTCTATATCTCCTGAGGGGGGGAGCCTCAGGGGCTGCTTGTCATCCCTTACCTACTGCAGGGGGCCTTATACTACCTATTTTCCTAATGGGGGACTGGCAATCTACCTACCTATAGGTGGGATGAACATATACCTATGGGGATGGGACTGTCTACCTCCAATGAAGCGGGTGGCTATTACAATACCTATCAATGGGAGTGGCTGTCTACCTAACTACGGGGGGGTGGGCTGTCTACCTAACTACGGGGGGTGGGCTGTCTACCTACCTACGGGGGGTGGGCTGTCTACCTACCTACGGGGGGTGTGCTGTTTACCTACCTACCGGGGGAGCTGTCTACCTACCTACAGGGTGGGCTGTCTACCTACCTACAGGGTGTGAGGCTATATCTACCTACCTAATTTTTCTTACCTACAGGGGGCTTTACCTACCTGCAAATCCATATACCTACAGGTGCCTATATTTACTTACAGGGAGCATATACCTACATACCGTTGGGCTATATCTACCTAAAGGGAACTATATATACCTGCTAAGGGCCATGTTCCTACAGGGGACCTGCATAAATTCGTCAGGGGCCCGATATACCTACCTGCAGGGGGCCTATATAACTACCTATTTTCCTAATGGGGGACCTATAAATCTACCTACCTAACATGTGGGATAAACATATACCTAGTTGAGGACAACCCAACTAAAAAGGGGTTTACCTAGGGTCAGTTCCATCAAAATGACAACCAGCATGCCAAAGCTTAAAATATTTTACAAATATTATCCATTTTATATCAATGGAAAGCTTTTTAACTGTATTTTTCGCAGTTAAACCAAAAGGGGATTGTGTTGAAGAAATTGTAAAATGCGTCCTGAAGTCCCGTAAGTATCTGCAAAAATAACCTATTGAATTTAGGGCTTTAAGGAGCTATTAGGGTTTTTAATCCTTTCCATTGATAAGGTCAAAGTGTTGCTGTAAAACTTTAATTTCCCCAAAATGAATTGAATCATAAAATTTTTTCACCTGCATGATGGATTTTGGTCTGTTGCTATCATTAATTTTCAAGCTAAATACGGTCACGTTGCACTTTGACGGTGGGGATTGCAAACTTGATAATTCTTGATATCTAAAGAAGCCACAGACAAAACGTAAGCGTTTAGTTCAATTACGGGGAATTCCTTAAAAATACAGAATTGTTGGTTCAGACTGACAGGCAGTAGTAAACCATGAATTTGTGACTTTTTGAGTCATAATCTCCATTTTTGGCTTTTAAATTTGCTTAATATCATTTTTTAATCTAAGCTTAATTCTTTTGTCTTTCGTGCCTTGCTTATTTTTAAGCTTTCATCCCTTTGTTGAATTTACATCTAAAGGAGCCCTCTCTGTTTAGGAGGATTTTTATCCGATCTTAGACTCTGGGGCCGGCCCCCCCCATGGTAAGGATGAGGGAACGCAAAAAACTTTTGCTCAAATTGACCAATCATAGTTGTTTTGTCATTTTTTTGTTTAAGACATGAAAGAATCGGAAGCTTTTGGGGACCGCAGAACTTTTGTGCCGGGTTGAGGGGGGTCCGTGGGTGTTTTTCCTTGGAACTCTGTTTTCCCCTTTGGGTTTTGGTTTATGCATTGGAAGGGGATCTAACTCAGGTGAAGTGCTGTAATATTTAAAATTTAGCTAAAATTTTTCAAAAATGTGTTCAAAACTCGTGTTTCCTCTCAAGTTTATTATAATTTTTTACTTTTATTTATCATTTTATCATAATTGATTTATTAATTTCTATGTTAAAGAGAACCTGTCACAAGGTTGTGCCCCCCTTTTGAGGTCAGAAAAAAGCTAGGTTTTAACATGCGTTCCAGCGCGTGTTCTTTATTCGTAAGATGCTGGGGAAAATTT
>JAODAL010083882.1:0-11101 GCA_025379985.1 Phyllomedusa bahiana
TTCAAAACCGCAGGGATGGTGCAGGGCTCCTTTCCCCAAGGTCCTCTGGTGGCATCACGTGCCCAGAGAAACCAGGCCGTGTTGAAATTAATCTGTCTTGGAGACCGTCCACACACAGGTCAGGAGCTGTGGACGGCTCTCCGCAACGAGACCGAGCGCTGGCTGGGTGACAAGAACCTTGTGCCAGGCAAGGTGGTGTGCGATAACGGGCGAAATCTGCTGGCCGCCCTTAAGATCGGTAGGCTGGAGCACATCCCTTGCCTGGCACATGTCATGAACCTTGTCGTCCAGAAATTTCTAAAGAGCTACCCGGGTCTGGACTGCCTGCTGAGGAGGCTCGAAGTCTAAGTTCGCACTTCCGCCGTTCGCACCCTGCTTCGTCCCGCCTGGCTGCGTTGCAGCGTCAGCTCGGCCTCCCCGTCAACCGTCTCATTGTTGACGTGGCAACACGCTGGAATTCCACCCTCCACATGCTCCAGCGATTGTGGCAGCAGCGCAATGCCATTACGCAGTACGAAGTGACACATGGCCTGACAAGCAGCGGTGCGGACCTCGGGGTGTTGAGCCACCGAGAGTGGAGGCAGGTGAAAGAGCTCTGCACCATCCTTGCCAGTTTTGAAGAAGCCACCAAAATGGTCAGTGCGGACGATGCCCTTGTCAGCATGAGCATTGTGGTGATCTTAGTTCTGGAACGATCGTTGGACACTCTGAAACAACAGGTCCCGCCAGCGACGGAGGAGGAGATGGACACAGATGCGGACACGGAGCCTTTCTCTCCGTCGAATCCACAAGGCCCGACAGTTTCTCAATTTTATCGGTCTTCATTAGGCAGTGGTTCGGGGTCCAGGGCTAGTGCAAGGCAGCGCATCAGCTCTCAGGGTGCATCATCTCAGGCAAGTCAGGGCTGTGTTGAAGCTGTGCCGGAGGAAGCGGAGGAGGAGGAGGAGGAGGTATTCCTAGACACCGACGTTACCGACGTCCCTGCCTTGGAAAGAGGTTGGCGCGAATTTGAGGCGGAGGAGGAAGATGAGGAAGATCAGTTTGCTAGTGCCCCTCGACCCAGAGGCTTGGGAAATCAAGGCTCCATCTCTCACATGAGTGCTTGGATGCTCCATTTCCTCCAACATGATCCTCGCATTAAGGCCATCAAAATGAACAACAGTTACTGGGTGGCCACCCTCCTGGATCCCCGGTACAAAACAAAACTCAGCACTTTCCTTCCACCCACCCAAATAGAGAGTAAATGCAGAAATGGAAATCCTATGCTGATTGATCAACTGGAGACATCTGTTGCATCCCTGCATCACGTTCTTTCAAATGTCACGTGGAAACAACATCAGCGACTTGGACAGCATAGAGTGGGCCAAGTAGCCCGTAGCGCAGCATCAGGCAAGGTGTCAGAGCCTAATGGGTGACCTCTGTGATCTTATTTACCACCTCACCAACGCATGCAATGCAGGTCACCCATCCAACAAAAGACCAGCTTACGATCATGATGCAACGACTATCTGCGTCTCAACACCGATGTTTTCTTGTATTTGTTCCGGACCCAATAGACTACTGGTATACAAATTGGACGAATGGCCCGAGCTCGCTCGCCACGCCATAAAGGTGTTGTCCTGCCCAGCAGCCAGGTCATATCTTAGCGACCACAGCACAGCTGGAGGGTCATAACAGACGAAACGCATCCGGCTTTCCACAGATAATGTGGATCATTTGACTTTCATCAAGAAAAAAATCAGGCATGGAAATCTTGATGATGTTGTGGCCCCAATTTGCCGAGGACACCGATAGTTTGCCGGTCTACTTCACATTCTCTTCAAAACCAGAAAAATGGTCCTCTTGAAAACTTTTTTTTTAAGATGACATTTCTTACAGCAATTTTTTTCTTCTTTCTCCAACATTTCATTTTGCTGGTTTTGCTCTAGGATGCTGTAAAAGAACAGCGAAGGTTTCGTGACAACACCGTATTTCCCAATTACTCCACTTTATCTTTGAAGTTTTCGCATTGTCAATGTGTTTTTTTGAGGTCATGATGCTCGATGAGATACAGCTATAATTATGGACCTTTGAACAGAAAAGTGGCATCTAAGTGGCATTTCTCCATAGGCAATTTTTAATAGTGGCTGAGAAGTTATATTTATAATTTTTTGGGGTCAAGTTGCTGTGAGGGTGTGATACAGCAATAATCATGTCCTTGGAACAGAATGTGGCTTTATGTAAGCATTTCTCCCTACACAATTTTTAATAGTGGCTGAGAAGTCATAATTATAATTTTTTTTGGGGTCATTTTGCTGTGAGATTACAGCAATAATCGTGGTCCTTTGGAACAGAACTGTGGCTTCTAAGGACATTTATCCCTTCACAATATTTAAGCAGTGGCTTAGAAGTCATTTTTATAAATTTTTGGGTCATGCTGCTTTGAATGCAGCAATACTACAAGTCCTATTATAAAAAAATGTTGTTTCTAACAGACATTTGTTCTTCACACTTGTCAAAGTGCTCAAGGGTCATGCGTTTGAAACTTTTTGGGGGCATGTTGCATTGAAATGCAAGCTATACTACAGTCCTATTAGAAAAAAAATGTTGTTTCTAACAGACATTTGTTCTTCACAATTGTCCAAAGTGCTCAAGGGTCATGCATTGTAATTTTTGGGGGCATTTTGCTGTGACATTGCAGCTATACTACTGTCCTATTATATATATTTTTTTTCTACAGACATTTGTTCTTCACAATTGTCAAAAGTGCTCATGGTCAAGTTTTGAATTTTGGGGCATTTGTTGCTGTGCATGCAGCAATACTACAGTCTATTATAAAAAAAATTGTTTTCTAACAGACATATTTGTTCTCACAATGTCAAAAGTGGCTCATGGGTCATGTTTTGAATTTATTGGGGGCATTTTGCTGTGACATGCAGCTTTACTACCGGTGTCCTATTATAAAAATAGTGTTTCTAACAGACATTATCCCTCACAATTGTCCAAGAAGGTGGCTCAAGGGTGATGGTGCTTGTCAGAAACAGGAATAGGTAGACACTGTTAATGACACATATTGCAAATGACTTGTTTTTGCAAGATCCTTTAACAGAGTCCTATCAATCCCTATATTGAGACAACCCATTTAATACAATTAAAAAAGAGAAACAAAGACATGGTGGGATTCCATCCTATTTTAAAAATGTGTTTCTAGAATTAAACATACAAAAAAACTTGCATTACAAAGATAGCAGGTAAAAAAATTCCACTGAAATGTACAAAGGGGTACAGAAGACTTGACCAGATTAGGTTATTAGAGGACATGGAGTATGGAGCACAGACGAGAAAAAAAAAAACAGAGACAATTTCCTCGCATCACGTTTGAGTAAAAATGAGAAAAAGAATGCCAAGAAAAAGGGCACCTGTGGAACAGAAGCGTTAACCACCAGTATTTTCCAAGTGAAGCACATTGGTCCGCACTCATACGGAGAGGGCAAGCGCTACCCCGGACAGGGACAGTATATGTCCAGTGAAACTAAAATGGTGGTTGAAAAGACTCCATTTTCCCGGCACTTTTTAATCTGGGTCATGCAGGTATGGGGCTCATGCTGTGGCCCAGGACTGGATAGTCCAATGTCCAGTGAAACTAAAATGGTTGGCTGAAAGACTCCTTTTTGTGGCACTTTTTAATCTGGGGTCATAGCAGTATTGGGGCCTCATGCTTTGGTCCCAGGACAGGGATATCATGTCCCATTGAAACTAAAAATGGTTTTGAAAGACTCCTTTTTCCGGCACTTTTAATCGTGGGGTCATGCAGTTTGGGGCACATGCTGTGGCCCAAGGGTGAAAGGTGTGGGGGAAAAGGGGGAGAAGATGGGAGGGGGGGGGGAAGGGGGGGGAGTGGGGGGACAGGTATAGTCAATGTCAGTGAAACTAAAATGGTGTTTGGAAAGACTCCTTATTCCGGCACTTTTTAAATGTGTGGGGTCATGCAGGTTTTGGTGCTCATGCTTCATCCAGGACAGGGATTTTCAATGTCCAGTTCAAGTAAAATGAAGGATTCAAATAATACTGCCTTCTGGCACTTTTTAATTTGTGGGTCATGCAGGATAAGGTTTAAGTCTGTGGTACAAGACAGGGATAGTGAATGGTCCTGTGATTTTTTTTTTCTGTGGCTTTTAATAACCTAAGTGTGTTGCCTAAGATGTAGCACGTACCATTTTACTGGATTTTAATTCCAGCTTCTCCAGCCCTGTTTGGGTGTTAAGAATGAAGGTGTTGTTGCTCTCCCATAGACTTAAATGGCCCATCGATCAAAAATCTACCATCGACTTCTTATTGAGATGGTCGACTATCGACCATCGACCGATGTCGATAGCCAACGTAATCGCTCAACACTACTGATAAGAGGAGAGCAGAGAAGAAGGTCCTGTGAGGAGCGGAGATTGCATGAGGGGAGGTATCTAGCGATTAAGGCAGAGATGTATGTGTTATGGAGGCACACAGCAGATAATTTTTAGGCGCATTACAATGTATAATGCGGCTAGTTACTGTTATGATTAGAGATGGGCGAATTGATTCTAACGAAGTGGAATTCGTTTGGAATTTCAGTAAAAATTCGATTCTGAACGAAGTCGAAGTTTGGGGTGATTTGCGGGAACGAAGCGTGTTTTTAATTGATAAAATGGCTGCGTGCACATGGCGTTACATGGGGCAAAGAAGTCTGGGGGGAAAGAAAGGCGTAGCCAAAAATGACATGTGCAGAGATGAAGCCAATCAGAGACCGGCGGGATTCTGTGACGTCACCACACTATATAAGTCCGGGCGCGACGCTGGCAGCTCACACTTCTCTCAATGTTCTGTGTAGGGAAGCTGCTGCTGCTGCTCATGACATCTCATACTAAAGAACTAACTTTTTTACAGCGATTTTTGGGGGGTGTCACAGCTTGTCTCAGAGATTGCTTCTCTTACGTTCTAATTCTGTTTTTTGGGGGGTTTTGGGAATTGAAGTCCAGTGTGCGTCCAATTCAGCTGCATATACATCCAAGGATTAACTAAGTATTTTTCTGCAGTTGTATTCAGTAAAAGAAACGTTGTTTTTCACCGCCTAAGAAGAAATTTTGGCTGTAGCATAATTCATATCTGAAGGTTAATTACGAGTTTTTCTGTTTTTGTGTTCCGTAAAATACATGCCGTTTTAACACGCTACAAAGCTGGTAATTGTTGGCAGCACATTTATTTTGCGCAATTTACATCCAAGGGTTTACTAAGTATTTTTCTGCAGTTTTGCACCGCCAAAGAAATTTTGGCTGTAGCATAATTCATATCTGAAGGTTAAGCCTGTTTGTGCTTTTATATTCAGTAAAATACACAGTGTTTTTAAACGGCACATACAAGTCAATTTTTCCTGGCCATTTGTAGAGCGCAATTTATATCTAAGGGTTACCCAAGCTTGTTAGTGGGTTCATTTGGAGTGAAATACAGAGTGTGCATTTATCATATACAGATATCTTCATTAAACAGAGTCTGTACATTTTAGAACAAACAGTATGTCAAAACAAAAGAGGTGGCAGGCTCTTCCATGCGAGTGGCAGTGGCAAAAAACATTCTGGAGCAGGCCCAGGTCGCAGCACAGCAAGGGGACGTCCCCAGTAGAGGTCACTCGGTGAGGCCAGAACTGCCGCGTCATCTAGCGGCTGGTGTTGTTCAGCAACCCAATGGTTCTTGATTGGTTGATGGGTTTCATCCACTTCCTCACAGATGACATCTGACAACCCCAGCCAAGGTCGGTGGAACGTCAAAACACAACCCTTAGTTTGCATGGCCCGGAGAGGGTCAGTGGCCCTCAACTGTCCTCGACCCGCCACTGTCCCATCCAGTTCCCTCAGCCAGAGATCTACTATGTGGTCTGGGCTCAGCACCACTATACAGCGAGGATGAACAATTTGAGGAGGAACAGTCAGCAGCTACATGGCAACGAAGAGGTGGGGCAGACTGCTTCTTGCAGTATTGATGTGGAGAGTGGCATGGGAGGTTTTTTGGTGAGCGGTAAGCCTCTGCATACCAAAACCGTTGAGGAGGACAGCAGTGACAATCAAACACTCATGAAGTAAAAAACTTTGGTGGTTTGAATCCAGTTTCTGCGTTACACCAGTTTGTTCAAATGCAACATATGGAACTTGAACTGAAGGAGACCATAACTATAGGAAATGTTTTAGGTGCTTATTTTGCATTCTGTGCCATTGTAGGTTGAATTCAGTACAAAACTGGAATGGGGCAGAAAAAATAGAAGCAAAAGACAAAGCTGCAAAACTGGCTTTGTATGAAAAAGGGGAGGCCCTCCCCTGTTAACGGTGGAAAAAGGGGAGGCCCTCCCCTGTTGACAGTAGAAAAAAGGGAGGCCCTGCCCTGTTAACGGTGGAAAAAGGGGAGGGCCTCCCCTTTTTAACGGTTGGGAAAAAGGGGAGGCCTCCCCTGTTTAATGGTGGAAAAAGCAGAGGCCCTCCCCTGTTATTGGTGGAAAAAGGGGAGGCCCTTTCCCTTTTCCTGTTCATAATTTCCCTGTAATAATTTTCCCGTTAATATATTATTATTTTACATTTTTTTTTCCCCATCAATTTCCCCCTGTTCATCAGTTCCTGTCTGCCCGTGTACCCGACCTTTCTGCTACGTTACCTGACCTCGAATCCGCCGCCTGCCCTGATCTGTTGGCCTGACCTTTGACTACGAGTTTCATCTTACAATTCGGTACCTCCCTGTGCCTCGGCTGCCACCTCAAGCTAGCCACGCCAGGGGTAGCGACCTGGTAGGGCTCTTGTGAAATCCGAGACCTACTTAGACCCCGCTCCCTGGCGTGGCGGCTGCCACCTCTTGCAGTGGTCCAGAGGAGCCACTACCCGTGTCGTTACAATGGCAGAAGTGAATGTCAAGTTTCCAGGCCAGTTTTTTGAATGGTGCAGAGGGACTGCAGTACCACCAACTTGGACAGGAGCACGGTCAGCTTCTGCACTTAGGGATGGCTAGACGCATACTGCTGTCTCTTGGCAATCGTCTCGGTGAACAACTGCTGGCACTTTGAGTGCCGGGGACCAGGAGTATCTGGACCAGTAGATGATGTAATAACAGGGAGTTTGTCTTGGCAGAGGTGGGGAACCTTGATGCCTGAAAGGGGAGGCGTGCCACGGGGGTTTGCTACGCTTTGGGGGACGGGATGGACCCCACCTGAAACACGATGGTGACACGCATGAGTTGAGCAGGGCCGGGGTCCCAAAATAGGTCCCGGTCATGCTTTTACTTTCTGCCCACAATTCTAATATAGTTATGTTCAACCCTCCCTGGTGTCTTTCAAAAAACTGGGGCCACCCGCCGAGGGGGTATTTAACCAAAAGCGCTACTCACTGATGTTACCCCCGCTAAACCCCGGTGGCCCCTTGCCCAACTTTCTGGGACCTGCAAGGGGTGGTCTAAATCGACCGTTTGGCTCCCAACCTTCACTGCTTCCCTGCTGATCCGGCCCATTTACCGATTACGGGCTGCGCCCTGCTACATGCAAGCTCTGCCTCTTTCCAAATGATAATGATAAACCCTTGTACATTTGGTCGGGGGTTCGTATGTTACATGGCTTTCAAAACCCCCCGTATGGATAAAACCCAACTTTACATCTCCGGCCCAACATTTCTCTCTGCTGTAAAAGATCACAGATGTCTGTATCCAAAGCCCCTTCTTCTCCTCCCGTCCCCAAAAAAACTTAATGTAGGGGAAAAACGGAATCCCTCCGGGGGGTCGGGACAATGGGGTAGGGTGAGGGTAGGGGGACCGTTGTGGGGGGCCCCCAATTTAAACCCCCGGGAGAAAAGGGGGCACAATGAGGTGGAGGGGGACAAATTTTTCCCGGTTTTTGTTGGGCCCTTTATCCCTTTTTTAACTAGGGCCCAGAAAAACTTGTCCCAGCCTCCGCCTCCCTTCTCCGGCCCCCAAATGTGCGATCGACTACATTTTTTTTGTTTTGCCTGTAACCGCCGTCCCCCCTCCGGGTGTCGCTTTTTGCAAACCCTGCCCCGCTCGAAACATACCCCCCATTGCAAACTCTCCCCATCACTATTTCCCTGCTAATGCAAAAGCAGCGGATGCCCTTCCCCCAACCTCTTTGCTGCCCCTGTCCTCAAATGTTGGTCCTCATTTTTTATAGTGGCGCAGAAAAAACCACAGCACATAGTAGTTCTCTGGCTTTGGGAAAGCGGGAAAAGGGGGCAGAGGTGGGTTTGGGGGACAGGTGATAGCCCAACCTGCTCCCCGGGCAAATTTCCAAGTAGGGGTGGGTTTTTTGTGACAAACCCACCGACTCTTGGGCTGGGGTTGTCAGATGTCTTCTGGGAGAAAGTGTTTGAAACCCAGTGTGTGGTTTAAAACCCATGGCCCCGGGAGATGACCCCCGGGTGCTTTTTGGCCCCCCGCAAGGGGGACTCCCTGCTTTTGAGTTTTTTTCCCTTTCGGGGCTGTGATCTGTTTTGGGGGCTCCAGTTTAAACCCACTACTGTGTTCTTTGCGACCCATGGCGGATTGAAACCCTCACTTGATTTTTTTCCAGCTGGCGCTTTCCTGCTTTATCAGGTACATTCCGCTTCGTTTTTTGGGAGTTTGGGGCCCCTTTTGGGCCCCCCGGGTTTTTTGTGGGGCCTTTTTTAAAAAGCCCCCGGGGGCAGTAATTTTGGGTTTTCATACTAAAAACCCCATTGTATGAAGACCAAACCCAAACTCCTCTGCATTTTAAGCATGGAAAATTCTACAGCCCTACAGGCTCTGTTAAGCCGGGGGAAATAGATTTTTTTTTAAAGTGTTTTCACCCCGAAGTAATTCGGACTGAAACTCATTTTGTCGGAAAATCGAATTTTTGAGAAATTCGCCCATTTCTAGTTATGATGTTAAATAATTTCACGGCACACAAAAGGTTGGATGCGTTTAAAATAGTAGAAATTTATAATAGAATATTGTAAATATCATCAACTTCGTTAAGTAATCAGGTGTGAGTCCTCTATTACGGGACAATTTGTCTAATACAGGAGATTCGTGATCTATCAATAAACGTTTCGGCTGTCACCACAGCCTTCGTCTGCGAGATCAGGGTGCCAAAAGAAAGTATATCAAAGACAAACAAAAAAAAAATAAGCAAAAAAAATGGGTGGAAAAAAAGGAAAAAAAAAAAAGGGGAAAAAAACTTTTTTGTAGAAAACCAAAGTAAATAGAAACATGTATAGCCCATATTTTAAATGGGAGACCCGGAAACGAAAAGAAAAAAGGGGGGAAAGAGGAAAGTTAAAGGGTAAAGGGAACAAGCGATGTGTAACCAAAATTTAGAGGTATAAAGAAATGTAAAAGTATAAAGAGACAGATATATGAGTGTGAAAGGCAGAGCTGTTACGTCAAAGAGTAGAAAGATAGAATGCACATGCAAATGTGGGCTTACCAATGCTGGATGAAGGCAAGAAAAAGAGGCTGCTCATGAGAACTACGGTGAAATACTCCGAAGTTTTTTCGAGGGGGTGTAGATAAAAGCTTTAATAACTTATGAAAAATATTCAGGGGAAAAGGGGTGTATTGAAAGGGTGGGGAGGTGGGTCACCCTTACCACAGTGGGACCGCGTTGAGGAGACACTGAAAAACACGCAGAGGGGGAATGTCAGGACTCTAGCTGAAATAGGGCAAAAAATAAAAACAAAACCCCAGAAAAAGGGGGTTTTTGGTGGAAAAAACATACAATGAAGGGCTAAATCCAGACTACCTTAATAGAATAAGGGGGGTGATGGGGGCCCCTCCCCGGCGGCCAGGGAAGTTACAGAGGGTCCTGGGGGAAAGGGGTTCGTGCCGCTTTTAAGACGCCGGGTGTATGCCCAGAAAAGTATGGCGGGGAGAGTTGAACTGCGCAGGCGGGACAGGCCGCGAGGGTCCGTACCCCGCATGCAGTTGGTGTCCTAGTAAAAAGAAAGGAAAAGGGAAAATAAAAAAAAAGAAATGGGGGGAATAAAAAAAGGACTGTGTAGGAATAGGTAAGCAAATAGGTCCACGGTCCAAACGTGATAAGTCAATAATGACACAAGAGGTTACATAATAAACAGAAATATAAATCAAAAATAATGAAAAATTGCGTATTTAAAAGTACAAGATCTGTCAGATATCTCACCATTGCGATGGGTGTCAAATATACTGCAGAAGTTAGCGATTCTGTAATTAAATACAACATATCAGATAGGGGGAGAAAAACAGATACACATTACATTGTGTTCATCAGGATGAAAATATAAACGTAATAACAAAAAAATAATAATTATTTCAGAAAATGAGGCACATTTCCATCTGACCGACTATTCCACCCATTCCACCAATATACCCCCCTTTTTTTCCATTTCAAATATAATTTGAAAAACCCACAGAAAAATTCAACCCTCCATGAACTTACCACAGGGTTGAAACCCATATTTCACTGGTCGATAGAGATATTATAAATGTACTGAAACTTAAACACCAATTTCATGTCTCTAAAAAACCTTACCACGAAAAAGCAAGCTTTAAAGTCCCTACGTAAAATCCACAATAACATCAAAAAACCAAAAAGGGGGGGAGCCATAGTGGTGATGGACCGGGATAAGTACTTACAGGAATTTAACGTCAAATTTGGATACCCCTCACACCACTTGAAATGACCCTACGCCACCATTTCTTAAAATAGATCTATCCCCTTTTCTGCCCAAGACCCAAAAAATTTTTGACCATAAGACCTTTGATTTTCTCCCAAAACTAAACACCCCTTACCCCCCGATTTTAAAATTTACCAAAGATTCACAAAAATTTACATAACAAGAGTTTGCAGCCAGCCAAAAGCGTGTGGGGAAAAGGTTTAAAATGAAATATTTTGAGTGATGAACGATCTGCGAGTGTTTTCCTTAAATGGTTTTGTTTTTAAATGTGGAGACTTGAGATTTAAGGACTTTAGATTTGGAGGTTTTTGGGGCATAATTGATTGTTTTTTTTTATAATTTGCATATATCTTTTTGGTAAAAACCCCCCCTGGCAGTGTCGGGGTGGGGGTGCCCAAGGCCCACAGGGGGTGTTGATTCTAGGGCCCCCGTTG
>JAODAL010083883.1:0-11100 GCA_025379985.1 Phyllomedusa bahiana
AATGGGCAAAAAAAGCGCCCCTGTTTTTCACACAGGGCAGTGTATCCTGGGAAGTCTCCAGTATTGGGAGCAGACCAATCTCCTGATGCAGGCCCTGGGGGTCAATGAGGGCAGAGCAGGTTGAGGAAGGTGAGATATGGTTCAGTCCGGACAATGTGGCCCCTTCATGACTGTGCCCCAAGATATTCGGGTTCCTCCCTGGATGCATTGTCTCAGGTCCAGCAGCTGCAGGGTCGCTCTGGGGACATTCACTGACAGCAAGCAGAGAGGACGCCCCCCAACGCCCCTACACCGAGGACGCGGCGCGGGTTTCGGGGTCACTAGGTTTCTACATTTTTAGACTGTTTTTCCCATCAAACCCCTGTAACCCCTTTTGTATTACTAAACCGACATCACGTGCCCAACCCAGCACAGAAGAAAAACCCACTCTCTGTGTCACAATTTAAAACACGGGCCCAAAAAGACAGGAAACTTTTTAAGGGAGCGGGGGCTCCATGCAGGGTATGCTCTGCGGGGCCTGCTTGTGGGAGAATAGCTTTGGACTATTAAATAAGGGGCTGCTCAACAGCGGGAAGACTGGAATACAAATTACAAATGCAGCTGTAACTGGGTTAAAACAAAAAAACAAAATAGTAATGCAGCTTGGGGGTGACTGGGGAAAAAAAAAAGTGCCATAAATTGTGAGGCAGCTCTAGCTGTGATTGGAGTATAAGACAGGAACAAAGTATTAAGTGCAGCTCTGGATGCGACTGGAGGAGAAGGCAGAAATAAAGTACTAAGTGCTGCTCTGGATGTCACTAGACTAAGACATGATGTAACAGTAGGATAGTGACCGCAGCTCTGGATGTGATTGGAGGATAAGACGATGTAATTGCAGTACTGTAAACGCAGCTCTGGACTTGACTAGAGTATAACACAAGGTTTACCAGCAGGATAGTGAATGTAGCTCTGGCTGTGACGGGAGTTAGACATGGTTTGGACAGCGATTGGGGAAAAACAGTCTTTAGTCACACAAATCTACCCCATTTTACATCCAAGTACACAGTTCTGCTGTTAATCCGTCTTCTACTTTAGTAAAGCAGAATAGGGGGACTCAGTTCTGGGGGACTGGTATGGACATATGTAACAGCAAATAGTGACTGCAGCTCGGAGTGACTGGAGAAAAGGGGCATGATGTAAACAGCAGAAAGTGACTGCACTTGGATGTACGGGGGGATAAGACATGATGTAACGCAGAATAGGACTGCACCGGAGGTGACTGGGTATAGGGGCATGGTAACAGCGGAATAGTGACTGCGGCTCTGGATGTACTGGGGGATAAGACCGGGTTAACAGCAGAATATGACTGCGGTTGGTTGATGGAGGTAAACCCATGTAACGCAGAAAAGTGACTGCGGCTCGGATGTGACTGGAGGATAAGGGAACCGGAAAAAACAGCAAATAGTGACTGGGGCTCTGGATGTGACGGGAAGGTTTTGGAACATGTTTGTAACAGCAAATAGTGACGGCAGCCCTGGTGTACGGGAGGAAAAGACCTAAAGTAACAAGAATAGTGACTGCGGTTTCTGGATGTGACTGGAGGATAAGACCTGTTTGTAACAGCAGAATATTAAATTGCGGCTCGGGGATGTACGGAGGATAAAAACATAAACTAACAGCAGAATAGTGAGGGGCAGCTCGGGAAATGTAAACTGGAGGATAAGACGGGTTAACAGCAGAATAGTGACTGCGGGAGGGGCCCTTTGGCCCTTGGGAAACATCTAAAACTTTTTCTGCTTTTTCCCATGACCCGGAAAAGGAGCCCCTATTTCTTCTCCGGGGGTTTGCAAAAGGCCCAAATCCTTAGCAACAGGCCTGCGGTGAGGTCCCTGGAGGAGCAGCCCATCAGGACGTGGCCCCCGCCGTCATCCTGCCAGGCCGGGCCCTACAGAGACCCATGGAAACAAACACAGATTTTTCTCCTGAAAGGCCCCTAAATTTCCCCAAAAGGGGCCGCAAAAGCCTGGACCCCACTGGCCCGGGTTTGGAACCGGGCCGGCCCAGTCACAGCTTTTTAACCCCCAATGGGGGGATCCACCCCAGCCCACCAGGATCAATGCTCTGAGGGACCTGTCACATCCGGCACCTCCCCGGCTCCTGAGGGCCCCTGCAGCACCTCCCCGGCTCCTGAGGGCCCCTGCAGCAGCTCCCCCCGACCCCGAGGGCCCCTGCAGCAGCTCCCCCCGACCCCGAGGGTCCCTGCAGCAGCTCCCCCCGACCCCGAGGGCCCCTGCAGCAGCTCCCCCCGACCCCGAGGGCCCCTGCAGAAAGCCCCCCCCGCCCCTCGAGGGCCCCGCAGCAGCTCCCCCCGAACCCCGGGGGCCCCTTTGCAGCAGCTCCCGGTTTCCTGAGGGCCCTGCAGCACTCCCCCCGCCCCCCGGGGGCCCCTGCAGACTCCCCCCGACCCCCGAGGGCCCCAGCATCTCCCCCCCGCCCCCGAGGGTCCCTGCGGGAAAGTTCCCCCCCGACCCCGAGGGCCCCTGCAGCACTCCCCCCGCCCCCGCCGAGGGCCCCCTTTCCAGCAGCCCCCCCCTGATCCGAGGGCCCCTGCATAGCTCCCCCCCACCCCAAAGGGCCCCCTGCAGAAAGCCCCCCCCAAACCCAACCCCAACCTTGATGTCACCGCTGCAAAACAGTCGTGGGGCTAAATTTCCCCCGGCCGGAAGTTTTCACTGTTTCCAAAGTAAAAACCAACCCCAAGGCCCCAAATTTTAAACTCCTTTAGAAATGTCAGGACGCAGAGACGTCAGAGGTGTAATCACTCCCGGGAAAAACCACTAGGGAATTTCGGGGGGGAAAAGGGAAGGGGTTTTCCCTCCCAGATTTTTTGGGGGAAGGTTTTTTTTCCCCCCCCCCCAAGGGTGTAAAAAAATCCGAAAGGTCGGGCCTGTCTGCTGTATTATTTTGGGAAATGCTTAACATACAGCGTTTGGGAAAAAAAAAGTTTTGGGCCCCCTTTGGAACTTTTCAACTTTTGCCACATTTCAGGCTTAAAAACAAAGATAAAAAATTTTTAATTTTTTTTGGTTTGAAGAATAAAACAAACAAGTGGGAGAAAATTTGGGTAAAGGGGGGAAAAAAAATTTAAATTGGATTTTTTAAAATTTTTTTAAAAAAAAAAAAACTGAAAAGTGGGGGCTTGCAGTTTTAAAATTTGGCCCCCTTAAGGGGAAATACTTTGTGGGCCGCACCCATTTGCTGAAATTTCCCCAACACCCGCTTTGGGGTTTTTTCTCAAATCATTTTGCACATCGAGAGGCTGAAATTCCCCCGCCCCTTTTCCTTCCCTTAAAGAGCTGGAGCTCAAGTTTTTGGGAAAGGGAAAGGACGTTTGGAGCAGTTTGGAGGTCAGTGAGGTTGGAATGGGGGCCCTTTTTGTGGGGCGGCGGGAGCCAGTGGGGTTTTGGAAAGGGAAAGGGTCTTTGAGCAGTGGAGCTCAGTAAGGTTGGATGGGGGGCGTGTGGTGAGCAGCTGGGCTCAGGGGTTTGGTTTAGAGTTTTTTGTGAGCAGCGGGAGCTCAGTGATTTTGGGAAAGGAGGCGTTTGTGACAGCGGGGAGCCATGAGGTTGGAGGGAAGTTTTTGGGGAGCACCCTGAGCTCATTTGAGGTTGGATGGAGGCTTTTGTGAGCAGCGGAGCTAAAGTGGGGTTTTGGATGGGGGCCGTTTGTTAACACTGGAGCTCAGTGAGGTTGGATGGAGAGCTTTGTGAGCACCCGGGACCCCAGTGGGGTTTGGATGGGGGGTTTTTGGAGCGGGCTGGGCTCCTAGGTTTGGATGGGGGATTTTTGTAAAGAAACGGGGCCCTTCAGTGGGGTTTTGGGGATGGAGTGCGTTTGTAAACAGCGGGAGTCATTGGGGTTTGGATGGAGGGTTTTTGACACTGAGCCAGTGAGGTTGATTGGGCGTTTTTAAACCCACCCGGGAGCTCAGTGGGGAAGGGTTTGGAGGCGTTTGTAGCAGCTGGAGCTCAGTGGGTTGGATGAGGCGTTTGTGAACAGCTGGAGCTCATTTAAAAGGTTGGAAATGGAGATTTTTTGTGACAGCGGGAGCTCAGGGGGGGGTTGGGGAAGGGAGAGTTTTTGTGAGCATTTTTGGAGTCAAAAAGGGGAGGGAGAGCGTTTTTTGAGCAGGTGGGCTTCATTTAGGTTGGAGGGGAGAGCTTTTGTGAGCAGCGGGGGTCAGTGGGGTTTGGGAAAGGAGGCTTTTGTGAGCACTGGAGCTCAGTGGGGTTTTGGATGGAGAGGGTCGGGGGGGGGAGCAGTTTGGGAGCTCAGAAAGGGTTTGGATGGAGAGCGTTTGTGAGCGGGCGGGAGCTCAGTGGGGGGGGGTTTGGGAATGGAGAGGGGTTTTTTAACCACTGGAGCTCAGTGGGGTTTGGGAGGGAGGGGGTTTTGTGAGCACCCGGGAGCTCAGTGGGGGTTGGATGGGGGGCTTTTTGTAAACCCCATCCCGGGAGCTCAGTGGGGGTTTGGGATGGAGAGCGTTTGTGAGCGGGCCAGCCATTGATTTTGGGAAATGGAGGGGGTTTGTGAGCAGCGGAGCCCCCGTGGGGTTTTGGAGGGAGGGGTGTTTGTGAGCAGCTGGAGCTCAGTGGGGTTGGAGGGAGAGCGTTTGTGAGCGGGCGGGAGCCCGTGGGGGTTGGAATGGAGAGTTTTTTGGATCACGGGAGCTCCTTTATTTTGGGATGGAGAGGTTTTTTGGGGCAGCTGGAGCTCAGTGGGGTTGTTTTGGGGGCGTTTGTGAGCAGCGGGAAAGGCTCAGTGAGGTTGGATGGAGGGGGTTTGTGAGCATTTGAGCCCCAAAAGGGGTTTGGATGGAGGCGTTGTGAACATTTGGCAGCCATTTGGGGTTGGATGGAAGCTTTTTGTGAGCAGCTGGAGCTCGGGGTTGGAGGGAAAGGGGGTTTTGGGGTGAACAGTTTCGGGTCATTGGGGGTTTGGGAGGGAGAGCTTTTTGTGAGCCGGGAAACCCTCCGGGGAAAGGTTTTTGGTTTTAGGGGCGTTTGTGAGCAGCTGACCCGTGGGGGTTGGATGGAAGCTTTTGTGACACTGGAGCTCAGGAGGTTGGATGGAAAGCTTTTGGGTGAGCACTCGAGCCGGGTTTTGGAGGGAGGGGGTTTTGGGGTAAAGCCCCGGGAGCTCAGTCGGTTGGAGGGAAGAGCTTTTGTGATCACTGGAGTTTCAGTGGGGTTTGGGATGGAGGGGCGTTTTGTGAGCAGCCGGATCTAATGATTTGGAGGGAGGAGCTTTTTGTGAGCGGGCCCGGGTTAGCCCCTTGGATTGGGATGGAGAGCTTTTTGGTGGAGACCCGGAGCTCAGTGGGGGTTTGGAAGGAGAGCGTTTGTAAACACCCCGGGCCTTTGGGGTTTGGTTTGGAAAGGCGTTTGGGTGACACCCCGGGGCCAGGAGTGGATGGAGACGTTTGTGACAGCTGGAGCTAAAGTGATTTTGGTGGAGAGCTTTTTGGGAGCAGTTTGGAGCTCAGTGGGGTTTGAGGGAGAGCTTTTTGTGACGGGTTTGGAGCTCATGAGGTTTGGTGGAGGCTTTTGTGAAATTTGGAAAGCTCAGGGGAGGTTGGAGGGGCGTTTGGAGCATTTTTGGAGCCCCCAGTGGGGTTTGGATGGGGGCGTTTGTGGCACGGGAGTTTCAGGAGGGGGGGATGGAGAGCTTTTGTGAGCAGCTGGGCCATGGGGTTTGGATGGAGGGTTTGTGAGCAGCTGGAGCTCATTAAAGGTTTGGGAACGTTTGGACACTGGAGCTCATGATTTTTTTTGGGGAAGCGTTTGGAGCATTTGGAGCACATTGGGGTTTGGGGATGCATTTGTTAGCACGGGGAAGCTCAGTGTTTTTGGGAAATTGAGGCGTTTGTGACAGCCTGGAGCTCAGTGGGGTTGGAGGGAGGGGCGATTTGGGAGCAGCTGGAGCAAAGTGGGTTGGATGGAAAAGCGTTTTGTGAACAGTTTGACCCCAGTGGGGTTGGATGGAGAGGGGTTTTGGTTTTAACAGTTTGGAGCTCAGGGGATTGGAGGGAGGCGTTGTAAACGGGCCGAGCCAAAAGGGGGGAAAGGGAGAGCTTTTTGTGAGCACCCGGGAGCCCCTTGAGGTTGGAGGGAGGCTTTTGTAGAGTTTTGGAGCCATTGGGGTTTTTGGAGGGAAACTTTTTTAGCAGCTGGAGCTCAGTGAGGTTGGTGAAGGCGTTTGTGAGCAGCGGGAGCTCATTGGGGTTTGGATGGAAGCGTTTGTGAGCAGCGGGAGCTCCTTTGGGGTTTTGGGAGGGGAGAGTGTTTGTGAGCAGCTGGAGCTCCTTTGGGGTTGGGGGGGAGTTTTTTGTGAGCAGCGGGAGCTCATTGATTTTTGGGATGGGGCGTTTGGAAAAGTTTTAGCTCAGTGGGGTTTGGGGAAGAGGCGTTTGTGAGCAGCGGACCAGTGGGGTTTGGAGGGGAGGGGTTTTGTGAACGCTGCGGGCTCAGTGGGGGTTGGATGGAAAAGGGTTTTTGGTGAGCCGGAGCTCATTTTGAGGTTGGTTTGGGGGGCTTTTTGGGAACCCAGCTCCCGCTCAGTGGGGTTTGGGATGGAGAGCGTTTGCGAGCAGCTGGGCCCCCTGAGGTTGGATGGAGAGCTTTTTTTGAGCACGGGACCAGTGAGGTTGGAGGGAAAAGGCGTTTGGGACAGCTCGGCTCATTTTTGGATGGAAAAGGGTTTTGTGAGCACTAAACTCAGTCAGTTGGATGGAGAGCGTTTGGGGAACAGTTTGGACCAAAATTTGGGGTTGGGTTTTTAGAGCGTTTGTAGCAGCTGGACTCATTTGGAGGGGGAAAGGGGCGTTTTGGGGAGCCGGGAGCTCAGTGAGGTTGGTTTGGAGAGTTTTTTTGTGAGCAGCTTTTTGCCCCAGTGGGGTTTGGATGGAGAGCGTTTGTGACACCCTGGGGGCTCGGGTGGGGTTTGGTTTGGAGAGCGTTTGTGAACAGCGGAGCCAGTGGGGTTTGGATGGGGGCCCCGTTTGTTGAGCATTTGGAGTTTCAGCGGGGTTTGGATGGGGGGCGTTTGGGGAGAAACGGGGAGCCATTGAGGTTGGATGGAAGGGGTTTGTGGCCAGCGGGGAGCCAGTGAATTTTAAAAGGAGGCATTTGTGAGAAAGTTTGGAGCTATGAGGTTAGAGGGAGGGGGCTTTTTTTTGGAGCACTGGAGCTCAGGGGATTTTTTGGAGGAGAGCTTTGGGTGAGCACTGGGGCTCGGGGGGGTTTGGGTTTGGGGTTGTTTTGAGGCAGCGGGAGCTCAGGGAGGTTGGTTTGGAGACCCTTTTGTGAGCAGCTGGGGGCTCATTTGGGGTTTGGGAAATTGGAGACCCGTTTTTGAGCAGCTGGAGCTCATTGATTTTGGGAGGAGAGTTTTTGGAGCAGCTGGAGCTCAGTGGGGTTGGATGGGGGAGCGTTTGTGACAGCGGAAGCTCAGTGGGGTTGGAGGGAACGTTTGTGAGAAACTGGAGCTCAGTGAGGGGGAAGGAAAGGCGTTTGTGACACGGAGCTCATAGGTGGGGATGGAGAGGGGTTTTGTGTGGGGCACTGGAGCCAGTGGGGGTTTGGATGGAGAGCGTTTGTAGCACCCGGGAACCAGTAAATTTTTGGATGGGGCGTTTGTGAGCAGCGGGAGCTCAGTGGGGATTAAAGGGAAGCGTTTGTAAAAGCTGAGTCAGTGGGGTTTGGGATGGAGACGTTTGTGAGCCCGGACTCATTGAGTTTGGAGGGAGGGGGTTTTGTGAGAAACGGGAGCTCAGGAGGTTGGAGGGAGATGTTTGGAACGCTGGGGGCTCAGGAGGTTGGAGGGAGAGATTTTTGTGAGCGGGCGGGAGCTCAGTGGGGTTTTGGGAGGGAGACTTTTTGTAAAGTACCCGGAGCTCAGTGATGTTTGATGGAAAGCGTTTGTGACAGCGGGGGAGTTTCAGTAAAGGTCGGAGGGAAGGCTTTTGGAGAAACGGGAAAGGTCAGTGGGGTTTGGAGGGTAGAGTTTTTTGGGGAAAGCAGGGATTTCATTTGGGGTTTGGGTTTGGAGAGCTTTTGTGAGCAGCGGGAGCTCAGGGGGTTGGGAAGGAGACGTTGTGAGCAGGGGGGAGCTCAGGGGGGGATTTGGATGGAGAGCGTTTTGAGAAACCCGGGAGCTCAGGGGGTTGGATGGAAAACTTTTTTTGAACATTTGATTTCAGTGGGTTGGATGGGGGGCGTTTGTGAGCAAAAGTTTTCATCTCTTTTCCACAGATTCTCCTTTGGGATTCAGCTCTGGAGGGAAACTGGGATTCAAACACCTGGAGCCCGGTTATTTGTGAACCTTCCAATTGAAAGTTTTTGGGCTTTTTTTGGGATCTTTAAATCTTTTTGGGAAGAAAAAACTCCATCCCAGTCTCAGGTCTTTTGAAACCCACCGGGTTTTCCCTTCCAGAATGGTCCTGGATTTGGCCCATCCACTTCCCACAATTTTTAAACCCTCTTCCTGTCCCCCCCCTGGGGAAAAGGGCCAAAAACCATGATCTGCCCCCACCATTTTTTGACAGTTTGGGGTGGGGTTTTCCTTGGGTCTTCAATGAAAGCTGCCCCCACCGTGTGTGACGTGGGAAAGGTTTTTCCTTGGTCTTCATTAAGCTGCCCCCACCATGTGTGACTAAAGGGGTGGGTTTTGTTTCCTTTAACCCCCCGATGGGCTGCCCCCACCATTGTGACAGAGGGGAAAGGTTATTCAGAAAAGGGTGATTTTTTTCCTATCGTTTTTCAAAATTTTGGGGTGGGGGATTTTTGTTTCACGAAACAAGCCCCTTCTTTTTCCCCATGGGTTTTTTGGGCCTTTCCCGTGACTTTTGGCAAAATTTAAAAACCCCCCAAAGGGGCCCTGGACGTATGGTAAAGGGCCCAGGGCCCTAAGGGGGCCTTTTCAGGGGAATTGCTCCGCCATCTTTGTACAGTCTAATTTTCAAGGGCATGCAATGCATTTAAAGTATTAACATTTGGGGCCCCATAGTGGGCAATCCCCATAGGGGGAAATCAATGTTAAAGTAAAAAAAAAAAAAAAAAAGAAAAAAAAGAAATTTTAAAAGTAAAAGAAAAATATTAAAAAAAATTTAAAACACCCCCCCCTTTCAGCATTTTACAAATAAAAAAAAAATAAAAATGTTGCACATTTTTTATCTTGGGCCCCCGTCCCAAAAAGTCCCCATCTAAAAAAATAAAAACACTTTTTTTCCATCTGCTTTAACACCGTAGAAGAAAATTGAATTTTTTGGGCAATTTTTTCCCTCACTTAAAAAATTTTTTTTTAAAAAAGTGGGTAAAAAAGTCGCATACATTCCAAAATTTCTAGCAAAAAAAAAGTGCAAATTTTAGCCCCCAAAAAAAGCCGCCTCACTGACGCCTGTAGGGGTTAATACAAAAAAGTTATTTGGTCCACAAAAAGGCCCGGGCAAAAAATTTCAATTATTGAAAATGTTTTTGGGAATTTTTTTTATGGTACCAAAAAATAACGGAAACCCAACATGTTTTTGGGAAATTTTCCGGGTGCGGATCAAAACCCGTAAAATACAGAAAAAAAAAAAATTAAAATTTTCCAAAAAATTTAATGCTTTAAAAAACAAAACACCCGCAAAAACATGGAGCAAGTACTTTTTTTTTTTTTTTCAATTTTTTCCCCCTTTGGGAAATTTTTTTTCGGTTTCCCAGTATATTCAAAATTCAAGAAAAACACCCTTTAAAAACCATCTTTTCCCCCCAAAATAAAAGCCCTCATAGGTCCCATGGGAGGTGTAAAAAAAAAAAAAAATTTAAGGCCCTGGGAATGCGAGGAGGGAAAAACGAACTTAACCAAAAAAAAAAAACCCCGGGGCCTTAGGGGGTTAAAAACCAACTTTTTCTGGTTTTCTTGAGAAATGGGTTCTTTTTTGCCTCTTCCATAAAGGGCAGATTTGTGCAGTGACTGATTGTGTCCTATGGACAGACTCTCCCACCTCAGCTGTAGATCTCTGCAGTTCATCCAGACGGGTCCTGGGCCTCTTCATCTCTGATCAGTCTTCTCCTTGGTTAGAGGGGCGGCCGGGTCTTGGTAGATTTGCAGGGTCTGATCCTCCTTCCATTCCAATATGGTCGCTTGCACAGGGCTCCTTGGGAGGTTTAAAGTTTGGAAAATCTTTTTGCATCCAAATCCGGCTTTAAACTTCTCCACAACAGTATCAGGGACCTGCCTGGGGTGTTCCTTGGTCTTTATGATGCTCTCACCCGGAGACTATCACAGAGCAGGTGCATTTATACGGAGAATTGATTACACACAGATGGATTATAGTCATCATCATCAGTCATTTAGGACGACATTAGATCAGAGATCCTCACTGAACTTCTGGAGGGAGTTTGCTGCACTGAAAGGAAAGGGGCCGAATAATTCTGCACTTTTCAGTTTAGTTTTTTTTTTTACAAAAATTTAAAACATCCAATAAATTCCATTCCTCTTCACAATTGTGTCCCACTTGATTGATTCTTCACCAAAAAATGTATATTTTGTATCTTTATGTTTGAAACCTGAAATGTGGCAAAAGGTTGAAAAGTTCAAGGGGGTCACATACTTTCGCAAAGCAACATACACTGCCCATAGTATACACAGCGCACATATCATACATACACTGCCCATAGTATACACAGCGCACATATATAATACACGCCATTAACACACGCACATAACATAATACACTGCCCATGTAATATCACAGCACTCATATCATACAGAGCCCATAGTATACATAGCGCACATATCACACATACACTGCCCATATTATACACAGCGCACATATCATACACTGCCCATAGTTAAAACACGCACTCCCCGAAAACACGCCCAAGTATACCAGCGACAAAATCATACACTGCCATAGTATACACAGGCAAAATAATACCCCAACCCATAGTATACACACGGACATATCAACATCCCCCAAGTATACACAGGGACAAAAATCTACACTCCCATAGTATACACAGCGCACATATCATACACTGCCCATAGTATACACAGCGCACATATCATACATAACTG
>JAODAL010083884.1:0-11100 GCA_025379985.1 Phyllomedusa bahiana
TTGTTTTCCTTCCCCTGTTGGGGTAGTTCACACTTGTGTTGGATCCGGTTTTTCACTTTAAAATGATGTTTGGATCATGTTTCGGCCCTAAATGGACCCGAACTGCATTAAAAAATGTGAGGGGATTTACATTGCTTTTAATTAAACAGCATCGGGGGGTTCTGCTGCAGCCAAAATGCACCAAACAACCTGCGTTTGGGGTGCATTTTGGATCAGACTGACACAGCGCTTTGAAGAAAAATTTTTGGATCCAAAGGGGGGGGGATAAAAAACCCTTGAACATACCCTAAAACACGGGGGAGGATCATTTAGGGTGCTTTAAAGTGTGTTTTTTGGTGATTTTTTTTTGGGGCAAAAATGTACAGCATTTTTTGCTTGCTTTTTGCAAAAAAAAAATTCTCCAAAAAACGGTCAAAAATGACCCAAAAAAAAAAACTCTGGTGAAAGCATCTTGGGGGCGCTTTACACGGCATAGACAAATAGGGCCGGTTTTTGGGGGCCGGATTTGCCCCTGTTTTGCGCCCCCCCACGGCCGCGGGGGGGGACGGCTTTTCCGCGATGGCAGAACGCCCCCCCCCCTCCCTTTGAAAAGACATTTGGGTCGGGAAACCGGACGGAAGATTGTGTTCTACAATTTTTGCCCCCCGGACCCCCGCGGGAAAAACCCTTTTAGGCAAAACCTGTGAATGGGGACGCTGCTCGGGGGTTTTCCATAGAGCACAATTTTGCTCTTTTTCGGCCGGTTTTTCAGGCGGGCTGAAAAACCCCAAACCCGGGTGAAAAACCCGGCAAAAAACCCTTTTCCGGGGGGGCATGCCCCTTAGGGGATTCAAACATGGAAGGGGGCGGCTGGAATGCACATCCTCAACTTTAAAATTTATCAAAAATTTTCACAAAAATTTACAAAAATGGAAAAAGGAGGTTCTTTGTATACTTTTTGATCAAAACTTTTAAACGCATTGCCACTTTACGGGACTCTTAAAGTGGGTCCCTACACGGGGGGGACCTGCATGGCGGCCACCACACAAAACCAACCACAAGGGGGACAACCCCGTGGCCCAAAGCCCCATTGCTGCCCAACAGCCCCCCCGGGTCTGGGGTTTACCACAAAACAAGACAGCATCACAGAAACAATGGCCACCAACAGCACCACCCAAAAAAAAAATTGGCACATTACCTCTCCTGGGCTCCCCGCAAGCAGACTGAAAGAAAAAAAGGGGATTAATCCTTTTACAACTCGCTAATTAAAAACCTTTTAGGGGGATGTTACAAGCGTGTTGGAACCAAAATCGGATGCGTGTTTGGATCCGTGTTTTGAAAACCCAAAGGACCCAAAACCCCATTTTAACAATGGCAGTGGTTTTACTTGCTTTCAATGTAAAACAGGGATTGGGTTCAACGAGTGATCACCAATGGTTTCACATGGTCTTTCTGATGGTCTTTTTGGACCCGTTCAAAAAATTGTAATTCCTGACCCCAAAAAAAACCACAGAGCCTATTAAAAAAAAGGGGGGTGTTTCTGTCCCCAAAAGCAGCCAAACTGCACCTTGTGTGTTGGTTTATGTTGGATGCTTTTTACGCTGCACTTTTGGTGCGTTTTTTGGATCAAAAAAATGGATCCAAAAATATCCAAATGCCTGTGAAAACCCCCACGGGCAATCTGTTTCCTTCTAAACCCCGTTACTACATGCTGTTTTTCCTACCTTTTGGGTACAGCCCCAAAAAGCAACTGTAAAATGCCGGTCGGATTCTGCTTTAAGATATTTTATCGCTTTTCAATAGTTTTGGGGGAACGGGTTTTGTCTGCAGTTTGGGCCTTTGCTCGCCCCCCAAACCCTTGAATAGACAACTTCCACCCGAAAACCCGGGCGGAAAAATTGGGCATGTTTTTTGGTTTTTTTAGGTTGAAAATCCGTTCAGGTAGACGAGGGGGATTTTTTATTAAAGTCTATGTTAAAGGTGACAGCCAATTTTTTAAATCCAAAAACCATTTGAAATTCCATCTGAAACCCCCGGCAGGGTTCACCGGATTTTTTACGGCGTAATTGTGGGACGTATTTTTGCCCCCCAATTATGTGTCTCGGGGGGGGGCGGGGCAGGGGGGGCGCAGCCCGCCGGCCCCCTGACATTCATTTTTTCACGGTGCATATACGCCGTGAATAATTGACAGTGACTTATCTCCCCCCACGGCCTATTTTGCGAGCAGGGGAGGAGACGTAATCCATAGTTTTTCTAGGAATGTGGGTTACCGTAATGACTGGGGGCGTATTTGCCCCTATTTGGGCGCATACGTGGAATTACGGGCTGAAAAACCTTCCAGCTTGCCGGTAAAATAGCCTTATGGTGGAAACTTCGGGAGGCAGGACCAAAAGTCTCGAAAAAAAAAAAAAAAAGTGCTGTTTGTATGAGGGCACAGAAAACTCTGAGCTTTTGTTTTAAATACGATATAAAAAAGGCAGAAGGACAAAAAATGTAAAAAAGTAATTTAAATAAATTGCCTGATATAGGAGAGATTTATTTAGAACATTTTTTCCCCCTGGACAAGTTTTTAATTATTTTTTTCCCCCCAATTTTCTATGTAACTAAATGCACTCAGTTCCCCTGTATTAGCCATTTCGGCTTTTGACTATCATACTGGTGGGGAAAAAATGACAAAAAACCCGAAAATTGCTCTCACGATCCTTTGTCTCACTTACCCTATGTGCAAGCAACAATTATAGTACACAGTATTATTTAAAAAAACCAAAAAACCCGTCCTCCACAGGGGTTTTTCCCAGGGACTTTCTTCTACCCTTTTAATTTTAATGCGGCCTAAACACTTAATGCAGTTTTATTCATTAAAGAGTCAACACCATGAAAATTTGGGAAAAATACAGAGTCCAGAAAAAACATTTGAAAATTAAATTGTATAATGATTTTTTTGGTCCTGTATTTAAGTAAATTTTTAGTGCTTGTAATGTGCGGAAGAAAAAACAATTAAAAAACTGTATACTGTGATATGCGCAAAAGTGATTCTGCAAACATTAAACATGTAGGAAAAGGGTTTTAAATGCAAAAAATCCCCCGTTAACATGTAACGTTATGACCTCCATAGACTTAGAGTATAGGTGATATTGCAATGCATTCTAATGTGAACATGTTTGTGCAATTATTGGCTATTATGTAGAAACCTGGCCTTTAACAGCATTGTGAATCTCCACCTTTTAACACCATGTCATCTTTAAGTACAGTCAAATAAGATTTTTTAAGATCTTTTTCAAGGGAAAAGATCTAGGGTTTTGAGCCACTTATTGGATGTAGTGTTCATCCGACTTTCTGAACCTTACAATATAACTGGGAGTAAAGCCATACCAGATATTCATCTGCATACAGGTGTCTCAAGCTGTTTGTCCCTCATCAGTGCAAAATAACATACTGATTGGTTCAGTGAGACGCTGTAGCTCAGAAGGGGAACATTCCTCATTAGGGAGAGGCACCATGTAGGTGTGTGGAGACTTAAAGGAGTTGTCTCCCCACAGGGTTTCAAAGAATGCATGAAAGAAATTCTCTGTCACTTCCTGGTTCATACTAATTTGCATAAGCTCCATGCTTTTTTACAGCTACGTTGTGCTTTCAGATGCTAATTAGATTAGATTAGCTTCTCAAACTACTCAAAGGACTTCTTATCTGATCCCCAAAACAAAAGCCCTAATTACAGAGCTGGTTTACTTGAGATAAATCAAACTTTTACTGTCTGGGAGCACAGGACACTGACTGACACTTCTGACCTGTGTGATGACCACTCTCTGTTATCTCATTGAACAAACAGCCCAGGAGATTTGTTTACAGGTCTGTTACTGAGGGGAAATGAAATAGCCCCTGGAGGTAATAAATTCACTTGTATCTCTTTAGGGAAAACAGAGGAACAATGCAATATATTTGGAAAATGTCTTTATTTTGTGTTCCCTACAATTTGAAAGCTATTTTTTTGTAGCGAGACAACCCCTTTAAACGCCATAGTTGCCATACTGAAATTTAAATATATTTAAATAAACTCAAGTTCTCCTGTCAGCCATGACAACTGGTCGGCACCCTGCAATCCCTCACATGCCATAACTGCATTTAATGTGGAATCCAAGGGGTTAAAATGTTGGGATCAGAGCTAGTTTCCATCTGTTATCTAAGCCTACTTTATAACCCATTACCAACCTAATGATGGAACTGTAAGTCACATGTTGGTAAGAATTTAAAAAACGTGAGGTAGAAGTACAGAAAAAATATTGAAAACTTGTATAAGTTTTTATAATTCAGTGCTTAAGATTGATTTGCTGAAACCAGAATGCTCCTTTCATTTCTTATTCTATGTTTATAAAAGCGCACTAAAAGACTGAAGAAAGTTTAATTTTCGTTCAAGAACGCTGCTTCTTCAGCTAATGTTTCTCATAAATAAATTAGAAATTAAACGGTGAGAACTGGATGAAGAAGTGGCTAAAATATAACAGGACGGGGAAGCGCTGGTCCCGGAGGCCGTCTTCTAGGTCATTGTATAATTACTTTATTCACTTTGACTTTGTTAAAACTAATGAGTTAGCTTTAGAAAAGAAACAGGGAAGGTAGAGGTGGAGGAGGTAACACATGACGGGCCTCATAAAGCAACCAATCAGAGCTCAGCTTTTGTTTTTCCAGAGCAGTTTTAAAAAATGAAGACTGACTTCTGTGATTGGTTGCTCTGGGCAACAAACAGTTGCATTGTTCAGTTATGTTCACACGGCGGATTTGGACACTGATTCTGGGCGCGGATTCCACTTCCAAAATCAGTGTCCAATCCGAAAATACAGTAAAATCAGTATCGTCGTTCAGAAAAAGAGGATTTTACATGAGTATTATCAGCACATAATGTCCATATCTGCAAAGAACTGACATTTGAATAAAATGATAATAATGTATAGGAGGCAGTGATCTGCCCCGGGCAGTCTGGGTCGTTTCCTTGCTGGAATTCGGTGATGACAGTTTTGAGAAATGAGGCCAGAAATGTTTCTTGTCTATTTATTGTGCCGTCCATTCTTGTAAACACATGTACCGTTTGGTTAGCTTTAAAATGATGTTCCCATAAGGTTTCTGCAGGCCAGCTTGTACCCCGCTATGCGCCCACTACAGTTCAAGACCGGGCCGGACATGGGGGCGCAGCCCTAAATGGGAGGCCCCACATGACCCGGCGCGCCGGCCGTTGCGTCGGGTTAGGAGGGGGCGGAGTCGCGCGCGCGACGTCCGGGGGGCGGAGCCAGTGTATATAGCCGCACCCCGGGCCGCGCGGGAACAGTTGCGCGGTCAGCAGGGATCAAGCAGTTAGTGCTTGCTGACGCGCGCTGTTCCCCAAAACGACCGAGGATTATTTTCGGCGCGGCGGATTGAGGAGCTGCTGGCGACCCTCGGGAGCGCAGCGGAGGCGTGGCCCCCCCGGCTGGAGAGAGGGGGCGCGTTGGGGGGGACTGCGGCCGCGGAGGCCTCTATCCCTCGGGGGGGGGTGCCGGTCCGGGGGGCGCACGCAGGCGCAGGGACCCCCCTCCTGGGGGTTTGACCCCGGGGGCCCCCAGGGCCCGCGTTCGCAGACGGGCCCCTCCGGGGACCTGGGGTTGGGGCGGTGCGATTTTCGGGGCGGTCGCGCGCTGCCCCCCCGGGGATTTCCCCACCTCGGGGGGGGGCCCCTCGGAGCCACGGCCCCCACCCATCCAGGGGTTGGCGGGCGGTGGCTCCAACTTTCTGGGTTTCCCGCACGGGCGGGTTCCCCTGGCGATTTTTCCGGTCGGGGGACCCGCCGGGGGTGCGCGAGGGGGAGGAGACGGAGGATTTCGGACCCCGCCCACGGTTAATTTCCCAGGGAGGGGAATCTGGACGGCCGGGTTCCTGGGGACTGGGGCCGGGAGGAGCTTTTAAGGGGCCTTTGGGGGGGGGCCGCGTCGAGGGAGTCGGTGACACGTGGCTTTCGGGTCCATGTGTGCAGGATCGACCAGATGGACTGGGGATTCGATGAGGGGGGGACCCAAACGAGGAAAAGGGAGAACGGCTTCTGGGAATCGGGCGGCGCGGCGGCGGGATCACAGCTCCCGTGAGCCTTGGGGTCAACGTCTTTGTCTGTCTTGTCTCCGTCGGGGGGGCGCGCAAGCGTTTGGGTCGGATTTAGTCCGGGGGGGGAAGGGGGGGTCCGCGTTGCAGGAGCTGGTAAGTAGCTAAAGGGAATTTTTAGCGCGGTTTTCCGGGTTCGGGGGGACAGGCCCACCATTGTCGGCTTGGGGGGGGCGCCGGGAAGCCTTTTCCCTTTCCCCAATGGGTTTAAAGGGGTAGAGGAGGGGGGGGGCGCGTAGTGGGGTGGGGGTTTCCTATCAGTTAAAACGGAGCGGGGATAGGGTGGATAGGTACGTTTGGATATAGGGCAGGGTGAGGTGTACGTCTTTTTTAAAAACCTTGGGGGCCCATCAAAAAAGGGGTAAAGGAAAAAATCTGGCGGGACAATACGTAAGATTTTTTCATTTTTTACCTTGGAGAATTTTTAAACTGGCAAAGGGGAAAAGAGAAAGGAGTAAGAAAAAGGAGGAAGAAAAGCGGAGGTGGGGTTGATACCGCAGACTTTCCGAAAAATTTCGGGGCCTTTTCGTTTGGCCCGGTAATTTGGGGAAAAACACCCGGAACATTGTTCCGGGCTGTTTTTTATTTAGACCAATCAGGGGGGCGCAAGGGGTTTTTTTGGGGCCAGGCTTGCTCCGTTAGACGAACAATTTTTCGTCAGAGGAAAGGGGAAACCCATCCATCCGAGGGAAAAAAGGACATGGTTTGGGGTTAAGGGTGAGGGCCCCCACACGATAGCCCACCCCTTTCGGGGGGGACCTGGGGCTCTGGGCAGCAGGGGGGTCCCGGTCTTTTGGGACAGTTCCCAGGGAGGATTAAAGTGGGGGGTCTCTGGGCAAATTCAAGGGAAAACCAAATTGCAGGTTCGGGGCAAGTTCCCGTTTTAAAGACTCTGTGCGGTTGCAGCCCACCCCCTGGCGCGTCTCGGTGTTTGCGCAAGGGAAAGGGGGCGGGTTTTTTCACAAGGGGGTGACTCCATGAGTTTGGGCCCGAGGGAAACCCCACTAAATAGGTACCCGAACGGGGGGCAGCGGAGTTTTTAATGGTTTTGGCGAGGGTTTTAGGACCCCCGCCCGCCCTGGGTCCCCTTTTAACAAAAAATTTGCGTGGGCTTTTTTCCCCGGGGGGGTAGGGGATAATTTGGCAAAAGAGGTCGCATTGGGCGCTTTGGGGGGGCCCACTTCCTTGCCGCCCCGGGATTTGGTGGATCCCCTCTGGGCGGGGTTTCCCGAAAAAAAGCCAAAAAAATTTTAAAAAAATTCACACCTACCCTTTCCCAAAAGGTTTCGGTCAACGTGGATTGCCCGGAACTATGTTCCCGGGGTTTATAATATTTGAGGGGCGCTACGGTGGGCTCCGGGGTATAGGGGAAGGGGGGCTCTCATGGCGAAAAAAAAATCTGTTTTCCGCTTGTTGGGGTGCATCCAAAATTGCCAGCTGTTGGGTTGTTTTTTGGGAGGGGTCGTTTTTTTTTGATCGGTGCCCAAAACCTAGGGGTTGTTCATCCCTGTAAAAGTTTCGAGGCATTCATTTCCCTTTTTGGAGTGGGTGGTGCGGGATGTGTGGGTTTACGTCCGTCACCATTATTTGGATGATTTTTTGTGCATTGGCCCAGCGGACTCAGGGTATGCGGGTCGCTTTTGGCTTAATTGCAAAAAGGGTAGCGGGGTTCCCCTTACCCCCCTAAAAAACCGAGGGCCCTACCCCACCAAATTTTTTGGGGATTAGTTTTGATTCGGTTTTAATGGAATGTCCCCTTCCGGAAAAAATTAAGGATATAAAGGGAATTGCCAGGTTGTTGCCCTGCAAGAAGGTTTACTTTGCGGGAGTTGCGTCCCCTGCGGGGAAAATGAATTTTGCTTGTAGGAAATGCCAATGGGCAGGGGTTTTTTTGCGACGCATGGTAACGACGGGGGGGGTTCAGGCCCCACATCATTTTTAAAGATTTTCGGCATTTTGAAGGAGGCTTGAGGGTGTGGGAGATCCTTTTTGGAGGATTATAATGGAAGGGCCCACACTTGGATAAGGCGGTTTAAACAACCACATCAAGGGTTTTTACAGATGCCGCTGGGCGTGGGGTTTTTGGGGGATATTCCAAGGGCAAGGGGGCCAGGGCGCTGGCCCAGGTTTTTGGGGGAATCGGGATTGGGGTTAAAAACTTGCGTTTTATTTTCCCATAGTTTAGGTAAGTTATGGGGGAACTTTTTGTAAACAAAAAACCTTTCAATTTTGATAACCTGGGGGTAGACAGGCTTAAACTCCTACGGGCCCCTTTTCCCCCCGGTGCTTTGCCTGCACCCCGGGGGGTTGGTGCTAAGGTGCCGGGTTTAAATGCATGGGTGGTGGCATGCAGTACCGGGGGTACAGAATGATTTGGCTGAGGCTCTATCTCGGTTTTTTTTAACAGCTGGATGTTTTCGGGGGGTGGCACCGGGGCTCACGGAGGGGTTTTGGGGCTGGGGGAGCTTGGACCTTTGGTTTTCACCGCACCCAACTTTTGGTCATCGTTACTAGGGGGACATGGGAATCGTACCAGCGTCATGGAGGTTTGGGTGGAACAAGGGGGGGGTGGGGGGTGGGCTTCAGATTTAGAAGAGCGGCCCGCCACTTTTCAGCTTTAAAAAAACCCCCCCAAACCCCTAATTGCGGTTGGTGGTCCCCGAAGGTTATGCGGTTTTTGGAAGGTTTTGGGTTTCAACTTTTAAAACTCGAAATGGGGGGTGTAACCCAAAAGTTTTTTGGGGGTTGAAAGCATTGAAGGGTTATAGGCGGGGGGCGAAAGGGGGGGATAGCGTACCGGTAAATATTCCAGCTGCTGGGGCGGAAGGGGCAAGTTGGAGGAGGGATGCACTCGGAGTTTTTTAGGTTGTGCTATTTTTGTCTGCTTTTTAATTTGGGCCCTTTTTTTGGGCATTTTTGGGTTAGGGAATTGGTTAGCCCCAAAAGGGGCGGTGGCTGGGGATTGCGGCCGAAATCTGCAGCTCCGGGAGGGTTGTCTTTTAATTCACATACGGACAAAAAAGGATCAGCTAAAGGGAAAAACCCTTCATTGGGAGTGGTCGGGGGGTTCCCCTTTTTTTGTCCCCGTTCGTTGTCTTTCAGGGTACAGACGACATTACGGGGGGGAGCAGGGGGGCCCTTTTTTTTACCATGCAGATGGAAAATTTTTGTCCCGGTTTTTTAAATTTTTTGCGGTTTTTCGTCGCGTCTGGAGAAATTGGGGTTGATCCTACTATTTGCCCACATTCCTTTAGGATAGGTGCGCCACGGAAACGGGAGGGGGGGGGGGAAGCGGTGAAGGAATAGGAGTTTTGGGGTCCGACCCCTATAAATTATAACCCCCCCCCACTTGATTTTAGGGGCCTTGAAATGAAACTTGGTTACGGGGGGCGGGGTTTAAATGTGGCGGGGTTCTGGATTGGGTTTTTTTTTCCTTACAGGGTTTTCTTTAATTTGGATCTTCGGCCCTCGTTTTTTGCATGGGGAGCGGAGCGGCGGTGCTCCGGGGCGGGCCCCGGCAACTGGGGTCCCGGAAGGGGTGGGGACAGTTGGTGGATGGGAAACGAGGACTTAAATGGGGTCAGGTTTTACCGGAGTTTTTAGCTTTCGTTTCCTGGGACCCGGGGCCCCGGTTGGTTTGTTTTCCCATTTGGGGTAACGATTTTGGGTTTTCCCCCTTTTGGGGTTGATTAGGGGCATGCGATACACTTTCTCAGGCTGTGTTTTCCCGTACCCGGGGGTGGTGTTTTGTGGTCGGACATTTTGGGCCCCGGTTAGCTTTGGAGGCATGCGGGTTCGGCAGAGGGGATCATAAGCAAGAAATTAAAAAGGAACAACGGGGGGCATCTTTTGTTTTTAGGAATGGGGGGTTTTTTTGTGCGCATGGGAGTTTGGAACCGGGGTGGGGGGGGTTTTGGCGGAGAGACGGGGTTCCCCCTAAACGCCGCGTTTGGATCTGGGTCTTGGGGCTACGGGGGCCGGAACGGGCCTGGGGTTGGGGGCTTCCGACAGAGGATTCATATCGCTACGGGCGGGTTGGGGTCCTTGGAGCGCGAAAAGTTTTGGGGGAGCAAAAAGCTTGGCTCCCGTGTTTTGGGGGACAGGGCGGGGAAGGGTTTCGGGCCCACAGGGGGAGGCCCCTTTGGGGGCAGGTTTTTTGTACGGTTTGCCCCCCGAGGTGGGTTTTTGGGGGCCCGAAGCCGGGGTGACGTGGGGTAAAAAAAATGTCGCCAACTTATCCTATGGTTTACTGGGGTCCAAGGACCTCACCCCAAGTTGGTTCTTGTTTTGGGGAAATGGGTATTTGGCTAACTCATTTTCAATATTTTGTTTTTATGTTTTTGTTTAAATAAAGGCTGCTTGGCCATTTTATCCCAAACCAGGTCTCGGTGTTTTTTTTTGGGAGGGGCTGGGGGGAGGAAGATTTTGGTCAGAGGGAGCAAAAGGGTAGGATTGCCAGGGGCATGCTTCCACACACGTGACCATGAGTCATCTTTTGTGCCAGGCTATAGTATTTACATCGATGCTAAAACCCAGGAACTATTGAGGGAGAAAAAAAAAAAAGATTCAAAGTAAATGTAATAGTCTAGAATATGATATTTTTGTACCCTGGAGTTTAGGCAAAATTTTTACAAAAGATGACCGTGGCACGAAAATAAGCGCCGCAGTACATCGTGTCTTTCGGGGGCCCCGCGCTAAAAACACGTTTTCCTGCGCATGGGCGGGTCCGTTCCCGCCACCAGCCCCCCGGCACCCTATCGCTGCGATTACTTGTCATGGTCACTTAACTCCCCGCACGACAATACGATCGTACAATACGATCGTATTTACCCCGCAGGGAATAATGACATGTCATTTCGGGCATCGCGCCGCGAATAATTAGGGGAAAGAGGAAGGGGTAATCCATAGTTTCCTAAGTATGGATTCCGTAGTTTTGGGCCAAATTTTCACCGTGTGAAATAACCTTACTATGCCCTTGAAGGGGGTTTTTCCACAAAT
>JAODAL010083885.1:0-11100 GCA_025379985.1 Phyllomedusa bahiana
GGCGGACTTTCCCCCAGACGAGCGCACCTCCTCGGAGGCGAATCCTAGGCGCAGCGCCGCACTGCGCCCTGTCCCCGCAGCGCCCACACACTGGCGAGTGGGTGGGCTTTTTCCCCGCAGATGAGTGCGCACCTCCGGCGGGGAATCTCAGGCCAGGCCGCACTGCGCCAAAGTCCCGCACTGCGCCTCACACGCTTGGGGGAGGGCGCGGGCTTTACATTGATGTATGAGCGCCCCCCGGCCCCCACATAAAATTAGGCACGATATCGCCAAAACTGGAGAAAAGCGCGCCCCCCCGACCCCGGCTCATACAGTCACCCTCGTTTTCACTCCCAAAAAACACTAAAAGGATTTTGTGACCCAAATCTAAATTCCCAAAAAAAAGCAAGTAAAATTAAAGTCGGCAAAAAAAAAATCTGTATTTACTCCCAATACAACCTAACAGGATTGAGGGATTCACAGAATCTGAAATTCCCCCAATATTACACAGTGAAATTTAAAAAGATGGTGGACAAAAAACACTCTTTATTTTCTCCCAAATTCAACACTAGCAGGGTTTAGTGGATTTCCCAAATCTGAAATTCCTAAAAATACACAGTGAAAAAAATGATTGCGGACAAAAAAAACTCTATTTGACCGAGTGCAACACAAAGGATTGAGGGATTCCCAAACTGAAAATCCCAAAAAAAGCACAGGGGGAAATTTAAATGGGAGACAAAAAAGACTCGTATTTCACTCCCAATACAAGACAAAAAGGATTGAGTGGATTCACAGAATCTGAAATTCCCTAATAATAGCACAGGTGAAATTCAAATGTGGGGGGACAAAAAAAACACTCTTATTTCACTCCCCAAAACAACACACAGGATTGAGTGGATTCCCAAAATCGGAAATTCCTAATAAAACACAGGAAAATTTTAAAAGATGGGGACAAAAAACACTATTATTTGACTCCACGGAAACATTTACAGGAATTAGTGGATTCCCCGAAAATGAAATTTTCCCCCAAAAATAGCAGAGGTGAAATTTTAAATGAGGGGAAAAAAAACACTTGTATTCACTCCTAATACAACACTAACATGATTGAGTGGATTCCCAGAATATGAAATTTAATAATAATAGAACAGGTGAAATTTAAATGATGGCGGATAAAAAACACTCTATTTGACTCAACGTGCAAAACTAACAGGATTGAGTGGATTCCCAGAATCTGAAATTCCCTAATAATAGCGCAGATGAAATTTAAATGATGGCGGACAAAAATCACTCTATATTTCACTCCCAATACAACACTAACAGGATTGAGTGGATTCCCGGAATCTGAAATTCCCATAATAGCACAGGTGAAATTTAAATGATGGCGGACAAAAAAAACACTCTGTATTTCACTCCCAATACAACACTAAAAGGATTGAGTGGATTCCCAGAATCTGAAATTCCCTAATAATAGCACAGGTGAAATTTATGTGATGGCGGACAAAAAAACACTCTGTTTTTACCACCCAATACAACACTAACAGGATTGAGTGGATTCCCAGAATCTTAAATTTCCTAATAATAGCACAGATGAAATTTAAATGATTGTGGACAAAAAACACTCTATTTGACTCGATGTGTAACACTAACAGGATTGAGTGGATTCCCAGAATCTGAAATTCCCTAATAATAGCACAGGTGAAATTTAAGCAATGGCGGCCAAAAAAATCTCTGTATTTGACTCCCAATACAACACTAACAGGATTGAGTTGATTCCCAGAATCTGAAATTCCCTAATAATAGCACAAGTGAAATTTAAATGATGACGGACAGAAACAACTCTGTATTTCAATCCCAATACAACAATAACAGGATTGAGTGGATTCCCAGAATCTGAAATTCCCTTATAATAGCACTGGTGAAATTTAAATGATGGCGGACAAAAAAACACTCTGTATTTCACTCCCAATACAACACTAAAAGGAATGAGTGGATTCCCAGAATCTGAAATTCCCTAATAATAGCACAGGTGAAATTTAAATGATGGCGGACAAAAAACACTCTGGGCGAAATGTATGATCGGGCTTTCCGCCTGTTTTCAGGCGTATTCTGCGCCTCACCAGCCCGAATCCCCTGTCAGACGCAGGGATGCGGTGTTAGGCGCAGCGTTCGCCACTTTCAGTTGCACCCCGCATGAAGGGGCGGGCAATGGGCACGGTGTGGGTGCGCTGTAGGCGTTCTGGGGCGGGACGCGGCACGCTCGAAAACTCCGAGGCATGTACGATCGCGAGTCGGCAAAGCGAGGCGTAATGCAGCGCTCGGCAGCTCCGACAAGCAGACCGGGTTTGTTCTGGTCTAAATGCTCCGCGGAGGTAAGTGAAACAAGATCGGAACATGCAGGGAAAAATAAAGATCCCCTACACAAATTCGGCGCTTTGCCCTTTCGGGGGTTTTTCCCTTGCCAAAAGGGGGAAAACATTTCAGAAAAAGAGCCAAACCTTCAAAAAAAAAAAATTTCTTAAAAAAAATCACTTTCCAAAAAACTGAACGGCGCAATACCAGAATTAGGATATTGGAATTGCCGGGAAATACAGAATTCAAATTTTCAAAGCATTCCATTTGGGCCCCATTTAAAAGGCCAATCAAATGGATGAAAAATGGGAAGGGTTTCTGACCAATCAGAATCAAAGGCGGCAGTTCAAAATACAGTAAAAAAAGCAGAAAAGAGGATTTGGGTGAGCTACGGGCTTGGCTACTCGGCCAATCGAATAGGGGACAAAGTCCCATTATACCTATGGAGAAGTTTGGGCCCCAAACAAATCAAAAGGGGGACAAATTCAAAATACAGTAAAAATGCAGAAAAAGCTGATTGGCTGACACGTGGGTTGGTAGCTGGCCATCAAAAAGGAGCGACAAAAATCCCATTTATCCTATGGAGAAGTTTGGGCCCCCAATTTAGAATCAAAGGGGGGACATTCAAAATACAGTAAAAAGCAGAAAAGAGTGATTGCCTAAATAGCGGGGTTGGGTAGCTCGGCCAAACAGAAAAGGAGCGACAAAGTCCCTTTTTATCCTTGGAGAATTTTGGACCAATCAAAACAAAGGCGGGACAGTTTCAAACATCAGTAAAAATGCAGAAAAAAAAGGTTGATTGGCTGAGCTATCGGGGGCTTGGGTAGCTCGGCCAATCAAAAAAGGGGCAACCAAATTTTCCCTTATATCCCATGGAGAATTTTGGACCCAAACAGAAAAACAAGGCGGGGCAGTTCAAATACAGTATAAAAACGAAAAAAAGCTGATTGGCTAGCTACGGGGGCTTGGCTATCCCACCAATCAGAGGCGACTACTTCCCCATTGTTTTCTATGGAGAGATCCGGGCAATGCGATCTCGGCTTCAGCGCCCCTGCGGCTGGGGGATGAATAAAAAAATAATTTTTATTAGTTTAATTATTTCAAAAAGAGCTGAACCTTTTTTATAAACTAAATCAAATTTAAATCCCCCAAGCGTTTGTGCCGAGACCCCGCTACTAAGGAATTTCAAATAGAGAGAATTTCAGGGAAATTCAGTATTTTAAATTGTGTAAGTTTCCTTTTTTTCAGAACCACCAATCAGAAAGGGGCGACAAAGACCCATTATATCCTATGGAGAATTTTTTGGGCCAATCAGAATAGGGGGCGACAGTGGCCCTTCTAACCTTTGAAAAGGGGTATTTACCAAAACGAAAAAAGGGGGACAAAGACCCATTTATCCTATGGAAAGTTTGGACCCAAAAGAATAGGGCGACAAAACCCTTATATCATATGTAGAAGTTTTGGACCCAAACAAATCAAAGGCGGGACAGTTCAAAATACGGAAAAAAGACAGAAAAGAGCTGATTGGCTGACGAGGGGGCTTGGCTATCCCAGCGAATAAAAAGGGCGAGTACTTTTCCCATTGTAGTCTTGGAGGATCGGCCCCACTGAAAATCTCGGGGGTCCGTGCCTTTCGGCATGGAGTATAATAAAAAAATCATTTTTATTAAGTTCAAACAATCAGATAAAGCGCTAAAACCTTCTCTAAAAATAAAAACAGTTAAAACCACGAACAACGCGTTTTTCCCCCGAGACCGGCGCTACATAAGGAAAATTGCAATAGAGAAATTGCCGGGGGAAAAAAATAATTCAAATTGTTTAAGCTCTTCCCGATTGGGGCGGCAGAAGCCAGCCCCAAACAAAAAGGAGACAGTGGCACATTATATCCAAGAATTTGGAAAACCAAAGAATCAAGCGGGACGTTCAAAATACAGTACAAATGCAGAAAAAGCTGATTGGGCTGAGAGCGGGGGGTTTTCTACTCGACCAAACAAATGGGCGCAAAGTCCCATTTTTATCTATGGAGAAGTTTGGGCCAAACAGAATCAAAAGGGGGGACAGTTCAAAATACAGAAAAAAAGCAGAAAAGAGCTGATTGGCTGAGCTAGCGGGGGCTTGGCTAGCTCGGCCAATCAGAAATGGAGCGACAAAGTCCCCGTATATCCTATGGAGAAGTCTGGACCAAGCAAAATCAACGGCGGGACAATTCAAAATACAGTATAAAGACAGAAAAGAGCTGATTGGCTGAGCTAGCGGGGGCTTGGCTATCCCAGCCAATCAAGCGCGGAGCTACTTCTCCATTGTAGTCTATGGAGAGATC
Source organism: Phyllomedusa bahiana (assembly GCA_025379985.1). Classification (NCBI taxonomy): domain Eukaryota; kingdom Metazoa; phylum Chordata; class Amphibia; order Anura; family Hylidae; genus Phyllomedusa; species Phyllomedusa bahiana. The sequence goes on from JAODAL010083885.1 coordinate 4,649, forward strand.
GTGCAATGCGATCTCGGCGCTCAGCGCCGTGCGGGATGGAGTATGAATAAAAAAATCATTTTTATTACTTGTACAATATTCTCAGAAAAAAGAGCTGAAACCATCTATAAACATAAATCAATTAAATCCCGAACAACGCGTTTGTCGCCGAGACCGGCGCTACATCGGGAATTGCGATCTAGAGAATTGCTGGGAAATACAGTAATTTAAATTGTGTAAGCTATTCTCATTGGTCTGCAGAAGCCAGCCAATCAGAATATGAGAGACAAAGACCCATTATATCCTATGGAGAAGTTTGGACCAATCAGAATAGGAGCGACAGTGGCCCATTATATCCTATGGAGGAGTATTGACCAATCAGAATAGGAGCGACAAAGACCCATTATATCCTATGGAGAAGTTTGGACCAATCAAATAGGAGCGACAAAGACCCATGATATCTAGAGATGGGCGAATTGATTCTAACGAAGTGGAATTCGTTTAGAATTTCAGGAAAACTTCGGTTCTGAACGAAGTCGAAGTTTGGGGGACTTCGGTTGAACGAAGTGTGCTTTTGATTGATAAAATGGCTGCGAGCACATTTGGCGTTACAAGGGGCAAAGCACTCTGGGAGGGAAAAAGGGATAGCCTGCATGACATTGCAGAGATTTAAGCCAATCAGAGACCGGGCGGGATTCTGTGACGTCACCGCCCATATATAAGTCCGGGCGCGACGTTGGGAGCTCATACCGCTCTCACTGTACTGATCAGGGAAGGTGCTGCCGCGGCTGATTGTTACTGAAGAATGATTTTTTTTACAGCGATTTTTTGTGGTGTCTCAGCTTGTCTTTAGAGACTGCTTCTCTTAACGTTCTATTTCTAATTTTTTTGGGTATTGGATCTGAAATCCAGTGTGCATCCACTGCAGCTGCATATACATTTAAATCCTATCTGCTCAAAAGCCCCATTGAAAAACCAAAAAGGGGGGGGGTCTAAGCCAGTTCCCGTTGTAAATTTATTTAAAGAACAAACGTTTTTACAATACAAAAACCCCCTTTTATTTTTTGGGGGTGCTCAATTCTTTGGCGCAAAATTTTCATCCAGGGGTTTTTAAGCCTGTTTTTTCAAGGGTGTTTGTGACTCCAAGGGAAATTTGTCAATTTTTTAACGCCAAAAAATATACATTTTTTCCCGTAGCATTTAAATTTACCAAACGAAAAGGGTTAAATTTCAAAATTTTTTTCTTTTTTGGTGGGGATAAAAAATACGCCATTTAAACCCCTTAAAAGCTACTAGTTTGTGGTGGGTCCAAATTTTTGGGCGCAATTTTAAAAATCCGGGTTTAATTTAAAACGGGTTTTTTTTTCAAACTTGGGTTTATCCAAAAAGAAAACCCGTCATTTTCAATCCCAAAATTTTAATTTTTCCCGGTTTTCAAAATTCAAAAAAGGGGAAGGTTAATTACAATTTTATCTCTTGTTTTTGTAAACGAAAAAAAACACTGCATTGTAAACAACCCCCCTACCAAAACACTATTTGTGGGTGGTCAAATTTTTTGGCGCAATTTACATCCAGGGGTTTTAAAAAAGCGTTGGTTTTTTTTACTGTGGGGACTCCAAAAAATCATTTTTTTACCGCCAAAATATATTTCAAAATTTTTTCCGTAGCCTAATTCAAAAAAGCAAAGGTTTTAATTTCAATTTTATCCTTGGTTTTTGTGGGGTAGAAAACACGAATTGTAAAACGCTAAAAAAGCCCAGAAAATTTTTTGGGTTTCTCAATTATTTGCGCAATTTTACATCCAGGGGGGTTAAAATTTAAACGTTGTTTTTTTAGCCCGTGGTGGGTCCCAAAAAACCGTAATTTTTTTAACGCCAAAAATATATACATTTTTCCCGTACCTAAAATTTACAAGCAAAGGTTAATTACAAATTTTTTTTTTCTTGGGGGTGGGCGTGGGAAAAAACGCCCAAATTTTTAACCGCTACAAAGCTTGTAGTTTGTGGTTTTCTCATTTCTTTTTCGCAATTTTTAATCCAGGGGGTTTTTTTTAAGGCTTTTATTTTTAGCTGTAGGGACTCCAAAACCGTCATTTTTTAACGCCCCCAAAAATATACATTTTTTTCCCGTTTGCATAATTTACAAACGAAAAGGGTTTTTTACAATTTTATCTTTTTTTGTGTCGTAAAAAAAACGCCATTGTAAAAACCCCTACAAAAAATAAAAATTTTTTGGTTTGGGTCAATTGTTTTTGGGGCAAAATTTTAAACCCGGGGTTAATTAACGTTGTTTTTCGCGTGGGGATCCTAAGAAACTTTCATTTTCAACGCCCCCAAAATTTTTAAAACATTTTTCCCGGGAGCTAATTTTACAAGCGAAGGTTTTTTACAAAAATTTTCTTTTGTTGTGTAGCGTTAAAAAAAACTGCTTTTTAACACCTAAAAAAGCTACTTGTTTGTGGTGGGTCAAAGGGTTTTGGCGCAATTTAAATCCAGGGGGGTTTAATTAAGCGTTGTTTTTCACTGTTTGGGGATCCAAGAAAAACGTTTATGTTCAAAGCCAAAATATAAAATTTTTTTCCTGTAGCTAAAAATTTAAAAAGCAAAGGTTAAATTTTCAATTTTTTCTTTGTTGTGTGGCCCTAGAAAAAACCAATTGTAACACGCTTCAAAGGGTATAGTTTTGGTTTTCTCGTTTCTTTTGGGGCAATTTACATCCCGGGGTTTTTTTAAGCGTTGTTTTTCAGCTGTGGGCCCAAGAAAAACCTTCAATTTTTAACGCCAAAATTTTAACATTTTTCCTGTACTAAATTTACAAAGCGAAGGTTAAAATTTCAATTTTATCTTTTTGTTGTGTAGCGTAAAAAAAAACCCCGGAAATTGTTTAAAACCTACCCAAAACTACTAAATTTTTTGGTGGCTCAATTTTTTGGGGCAATTTACATCCCGGGGGTTTAAATTTAAACATTGTTTTTCAAGGGTTTTGGTGATCCCCAAGGGAAAAAATCATTTAAACGCCAAAAAATATAATTTTTTTTGTAGCCTTTTCCCAAACAAAGGGTTTAAATTTCAATTTTTTCTCTTGTTGTGGGGGGCTAGAAAACACCAATTTGGGAAAACGCTTCAAAATAGTAGTTTGGGGGTTGGGGTCAATTCCTTTTGGGGCAATTTAAAATCCGGGGTTAATTAACGTTTTTCTGGGGTTTTTACCCCAGTAAAAGAAAAATTTGGTTTTTTACCGCCCAGTGAAATTCTGTTTTGCATAATTTATATCCGAAGCTTAATTAAAAAACCCGTTTGTGCTTTTTATATTCAGTAAAATACACAGACGTTTTTAAATGGCACATACAGTCAATTTTTCATGCCCCATTTGTGGGAGGCAATTTATTATCCTAGGTTACCAAGCTTGTTACTGGGTTCATTTGGTGTCAAATACAGGGTTGTATTTTTTATATACAGTTTTCTTCATCTAACAGTGTCTGTACATTTTACGGAACAAAACAGTATGTCAGACGAGGGGTGGCAGGCTCTTCACCTGCGAGTGGCGAGGCACTAAACTTCCAAGCCAGGTCGCAGCTCAGCAAGGGGGACGTTCGCAGCAGGGGTCACTCGGTGAGGCCACAACTGCTGCTGTTCTATATATCAGCCGTTTGTACTGATAGCAACCAAGGGTTCTTGATTGGTTGTTTAAGTCAATCCACTTCCCCCAGATGACATCTGACAACCCAGCCATGAGGTGGTGGGAACGTTCTGAACAAACCTTAGTTGGCAAGGGCCGGAGAGCGGGTTTTCCCCAGCGGCCTCACCTGTCCTCAACCACGCCTTCTGGACCCATCCGGTTCCTCAGCTATCAGGAGATCTACTATGTGGTCTGGGCTCAGAGCCACTATTTATAGCGAGGATGAACAATTTTTGAGGAGGGCAGTCATGCAGCTACTTGGCAGAGAAGAATATAGGGTGGCCAATATCCCCTGCTTCTTGCAGTAGGCGGCAAAAAGTATAGTGGTTGAGAGTGGCATGGGAGGTCATGTTGTGTGGGGTCAGCCTCTGCATACCAAACCGGTGATGAGGACAGCATTGACGAATGATACACAAATAGGCTGATGTGTAGCGACCGCACTTGGGAAGCGGGTGAGTGCAAAGGGCTTCATCATCGTTCAGGGAGAGTGGGCGTCAGCTTGCGCGTCAGGCAGCGGGCGCAGCCAGCAAGTGGGTGTGTGGCCGGAGTCGAGCAGGATAGCAGCAGTGTGCGGGCTCGGGTGCCACAGCGGCCACGGGGGTAAAAAACCGCTTCGCAAGTCCTCCATGAAAGTAGCCGGAACAGGGGTTCAGCGAGGCAGCGATGCGGCGGCAGTAGAGGAGTCATCATTGCGGCGGTTGCGGTTTTAAAATCCGATACTCGGCGGTGTGGCAGTTCTTTGCTAAGACACGGAGGAGCCGAATATGGGTATTATGTACGAATCTGTTAGCAGAAAGTGAAAGCGTGGCCAGGTAGCTAAGTTGGCACACGGCCTGTGTCAACACATGCAAGGCGTCACCATCGGTTGGGCTGGGGAGAAAACGTTGGCTCAGATGTGGTGGTACATCCTGCCGCCGAAGCAACAGTCAGCTGCAAGCAGCACCCAGTGGCACGCATGCCATTGTAGCCAGTAAGGCTCCACCTCCTCTGCAGTAAGAAGGGAGCCTGTTTCTCGTGACATCATCTCCCCCCCACCCGGGTCAGATGCTCTGTCCTCGCTACTCATGGCGCCAGCAGTCGTTCTCTGCGAGGGTGATTGCAAAGAGTCAACAGTATGCGTCCAACATCCTAAGTGCAGCAGTGACCGTTTGCTCCTGTTCAAGTTGTTGGTACTGCTGTCCCTCCTTTCAAATGGTGGCTCTCCACCGTTAGGAACTAATGGCTTGTGCCGAGCCGATGTGTGAGGTTCCAAGCGTAATTTATTTTCAAAAGGCAGTACCAGCACTTCATAAATATGTAGAAAAGGAAGGGGTTTACCCCCCCCCCCCCCCCAGGAGGGGGTGTGGTAAATTTGTGGGGCGTGGGTCCCACCCGGTGCGGGGGGGGGGGAAGGCGGGAGGGGTGGCAAGCGTGGCAGTCCTTGAGCTTATTCGGTTTTCTTCAAGGTGCACGGCAGCGCGGAACGTCTGAAGCTGTAAACTACGGTCAGGGCCAATGTTACATGTACCTTTACAGAGCCACTGGGTGAATTTGCTTCCGGCCCAGGCTCACCAATACTTGGGAAGGAGAACGCAGCTTTCTCCTCCTCGTTGTCAACTGCGGGCTCCTGCGCCATTGTCCACCTCCTCCTCCTCACCACCATCTCAGCCTCCACACAGTACTGCTTCCATCATACCACATGTGTAGGGCACAGCGGGTGTTCTACGCCAGTTCTACCACCTGTCTTGTCTCGGCGAACGAAGTCACACTGGGGAGGAAACTTGCTGCGTCATGCAGCAAGAAATCGATGTGTGGCTGTCTCCGCGCCAACTGAAATCGGAACCATGGGTGAGGGACAAATGGGAGGAAACATGGTATGCCGCGCTGCAGCCGAGGAGGGTTGGTCCATGAGCCATGCATGGGCACGTGTTCAATCTGGTTGTGAAAAAAGGTTCCTGGAAGCTTCCATCGATAATCAGAACATTTGAAAATGGCCAGGAAACTGTGCATGCACCTTTTTCCATTCGTACAAAGCAGGAAACCCCCCCTCGAGTTGCAGCGGAGAACGGCCCCCCCCAAAAACATCTGATTGCGTGTTTCCACCCGTGGATTCCCGTCTGCACATGTTGGACGACTGATGAAAAGAGAAGGGCCTTAACGATTTTTTTGATTCCAGGCGACAGAAGTCTCCCCTGTGTACTTTGATGTAGCCGTGGAGTCATGTGTGACACCTGGTTTTGTTTAGGGCCCTTTTAGGGGAAGGGGGCGACGTTTTTTTTTGTCAGTCGCGGACTATGGGATGAATAAAATCTTCCATGCTTCATGCTGGAACAATGCGAAAAATCGTCTGGGCAGGGGGCTGGAGCGTGGCGATACATCTCCGGCCAATGGTCGGTGGGGACTGAATGGAGGAGGGGGAGGGGGAAATTTGGGGCGAAAACATTGTCTGGTGAAATGGTGGATTTTCTACCGGTGACAAGAGGGGGGAGCAGGAGCGCTGGAGGGCTAGATGGAGATGGGAAGACGAGGCAGATGACCCCCAAGCACCGGGGCAGTATTCGTGGAGATGGGGGCGGGGGCCCCTCGGATACTTTTGCGATGGCCCCGCAGCATGTGATTTGCCTGGTAGTAACGCCCAATAGTTAGCATCCGGGAGGGGTGACTTTGGTCCCACCCTATTGGACCCCCGCTACCGGTCCAAAAATGGGAGCCTTTTTTCCCGCTATTGGGGGGGGAAAATCAAATTTTCTATGGGAAATCCCCCTTTGTTAGTTTGGGGCGCCCAGTGCGGCATCGTCCCTCCCTGACAGGTTGAC
>JAODAL010083886.1:0-11099 GCA_025379985.1 Phyllomedusa bahiana
TTTTCCGGGCTTTTAGGATTTTAAAAGCGCCGAAAATACGATCGTGCGGTCACGTAGACTACAATAGAAAAGACGAGCTGTAGTCTCCACAGCTCGTCTTTTCTATGATTGTCTTTTGCCGCCGGCGTATTATACAAATATTACAAACAACGGACTTTCAACTCCCTCCAAAGATTTCCTATGGGTTTGAGATCTGAAGACTGGCTTGGCCACTCCAGGATCTTGAAATGCTTCTTAAGAAGCCACTCCTTCATTGCTCTGGTGGTGTGCTTGGGATCATTGTCATGCTGAAAGACCCAGCCACGTTTCATCTTCAATGCCGTTGCTGATGGAATGAGGTTTGCACTCAAAATCTCACGATACATGGCCCCATTCATTCTTTCATGTACACGGATCAGTCATCCTGGTCCCTTTCCAGAGAAACCACCCCAAAGCATGTTGCTGCCACCCCCACGCTTCACAGTAGATACGGTGTTCTTTGGATGCAATTCGGGATTATCTCTCCTCCAAACACGGCGATTTGTGTTTCTACCAAACAGTTCTACTTTGGTTTCATCTGACCATATGACATTCTCCCAATCATCATCCAAATGCTCTCTAGCAAATTTCAGATGGGCCCGGACATGTACTGGCTTAAGCAGGGGGACACGTCTGGCAGTGCAGGAGTCCCTGGTGACGTTGTGTTACTGATGGTAGCCTTTGTTACATTAGTCTCGTCTCTCTGCAGGTCATTCACTAGGTTCCCCCCGTGTAGTTCTGGGATTTTTGCTCACTGTTCTTGTGATCATTTTGGCCCCCACGGGGTGAGATCTTGTGTGGAGCCCCAGATCGAGGGAGATTATCAGTGGTCTTGTATGTCTTCCATTTTCTAATTATTGCTCCCACAGTTGATTTCTTGACACCAAGCTGCTTGCCTATTGCAGATTCAGTCTTCCCAGTCTGGTGCAGAGCTACAATTGTGTTTCTGGTGTCCTTCGACAGCTCTTTGGTTTTCACCATAGTTGAGTTTGGATTATGACTGAAGTTGTGGATAGGTGTCTTTTATACTGATAACAAGTTCAAACAGGTGTCATTACTACAGGTAATGATTGGAGGACAGAGGTACTCTTAAAGGAGAAGTTACAGGTATGTGAGAGCCAGAAATCTTGCTTGTTTGTAGGTGACCAAATACTTATTTTTCTCCATAATTTGCAAATAAATTCTTTCCAAATCAGACAATGTGATTTTCTGGATTAGTTTTCTCATTTTGTCTCTCATGCTTGAGGCCTACCTATGATGTCAATTACAGGCCTCTCTCATCTTTTTAAGTGGGAGAACTTGCAAAATTGGTGGCTGACTAAATACTTATTTTCTCTGATAGATGGTGACTCATCATGGTCAGAAAGCAGCTTGGAGCAATCAGAGAAGAGAGAGCAGAGAGAGGTAATCAGTAACCAAGAGAATCTCTCTCTCTCCCTCTCTTCCCCCCTCTCTCTTTCCACCCCTCTCTTTCCCCCCTCTCTCTCTTCCCCCCTCTCTCTTCCCTCTCCCCCCCTCTCCTCTCCCCTTCCCCCTCCTCTCTCTTCCCCCCTCTCTCTCTTCCCCCCTTCCCCCTCTCTTTCCCCTTCTCTCTCTTCCCCCCCTCTCTCTCTTCCCCCCTCTCTCTCACCTTCCCCCCCTCTCTCTTTCCCCCCTCTCTCTTTTCCCCCTCTCTTTTCCCCCCTCTCTCTCTCCCCCCACATGGCTTATTCCGGGACATATTTCAGCCCGTAGTTCGTGCCGTACTGCGCGTATTACGTGCTGAAATACGTCCCAGTCATTACGGTAATCCACAGTTCTCATAGAGAACTGTGGATTACGTCTCCTCTCCCTGCTCGCGCAATACGGCGAGCGGGGAGAGAAGTGACATGTCAATTATTCACGACATATATGCGCCGAGAATAATGCATGTCTATGGGGACGGCGGGCTGCCCCCCGCCCCGCTTCGCCCTGCCCCTGTACACACGGTGTAATTGTGGGGCGAAATACATTCCGCAATTACACCGTATGAACATAGCCTAACTGTAACAGAAATAGCTAGGAAGAGTAGAGCTGATATGCCAATCACTGCTATAGAACCACCCATAGCTCAACCAGGATTTTAAGTCTGTACCTGGCTGTGGCTCTGTGAAACAGCATAGCAAGGCAATCCCTATAAATGAGATTAGAAGTCCTGCTTACCCTTCAGTGATGGACAGCATCAGTGTGTTTTCAGAGCAAACTGTCAATCACTGTATGAAGGTGGGGTAAGCAGTACTTTCAGTTCCATTTCACAGATAATCTCTGCTTTTTACTCAGAAATTCAGAATCAAATCTTCTAAACCTATACATCACAGAGCTCAGCTTCTCTCCCCCGTCACATCCTGGTCAGCTAGGGTAGCATAAACCACTTGACAGGTTCCCTTTAAACAAGTTTGTCAAACTTTGGTAAATAATATCACTACTAAACTGCTGTTAGTTCATCATTATTCAACAGTTAAGGCATGTCCCCACGACACGGGTTTTCATCCAGTTTTTCAGACGGTTTTCGGTTTTGAAAACAGTCTGCAAACCGGGTAAAGACTTTTAACATGGCCTCTATGGGAAAACCTGCGCAGCAGTCCCCACTTCAATAGTTTTCCGTCTGGCGGGCCAAAAAATCATTGAGCATGTTCATTCTTCCGACCGGTTTTCGGGCGGAATATGAACATGTGAATGCGAAGGGGGAGGGATTTTTTCTGCTAATCGCGGAGAAAAGCCGTCCCCCAGCGGCCATGTGCACGGCACGAAAACAGTACAAATACCGTCCGGATAAACCGACCGTGGGGACCCGACCTTAGTGTTTGCTTTTCCTCTTGTGACCTTTACTCATCACCAAATTTTAATAATGTATTAATATGACATTTTATAGATTTTGTGGTTGTCATGGAATTAAGGCTACACTGCAGTGGACAAAAAAAGGACCTGAAAATGAAATACTAAAAACGTTCATAAAACGGCTGTTTTTTGCCGCGATTTGCGTTTTTTGGCGCGTATTTTACACACGTTTTTTCCTGGTCTCCAAACCTGTTTTTTAATGTATGCATAAATGAAGCCATTGGATTAGCACCAAAATCTGTAAAGGAAAGGATTTAAGCGCCAAAATCCGTAAAAAGAAACGGATTTTTGCGCCAAAATCCATTAAAAAAACTTATTTTTAGCTTCAGAAGCGAGATAACTTTTAGTGCAAAAATGTGTTAAGAAAAGGATTTTAGCGCCAAAATCCGTAAAAAACATATCTTTAGCGGAAAAAATCTTGAGTTGTGCAAAAATCGTTAGCAACCAAAGCATGATCATTTTATTACGAACGTTACAAACAAGGACACCAGACACTTGTATGCAAATTTGGTAAGGTATGACCTTGGTTACACCCACTATAGGTGGGACTTGGCTCTCCTGGGTGGGTTTTCATTGAAAAAACGCACCAAAAAACATCCAGTGCTTTACATAAATATCTATAATAAGTTTTCTGCCCTACTCTGGCGTTTTTTACAACATATTGCAAAAGACGACCAGTAAAAAAAAAACGAGCAGAAGAAAGCTCAGTGTAGACAGCTGGACGTTTTTAAAATAGAAGTCTATGGTAGCTGATTTTTTTTCAGCGTTTTTAGAAAACGAAAAATGCTGAAAAAAACGGACGTTTTTCTGTGGAGTGTAGACATGGCCTAAAACTGCCACCAAGCGTATTCATGTAGCCAGCATGTAAATGTGGTAGTTTTTTTATAAGTTGGATCAGCACAGCACAAATTAAATCATTCTGTGCAATATTGTAATATTGTGTCAAATCTAAGGGAAGTGGAAAAACAGTAATATCTTCAACCTTAAAAAACAAAAACAACTATTTTAAGCTGTCTTGCCACTTGTATTTGCCAGGTAGTTTGCAGTTATAATTAGGACGTTTGATCAGTGTTTTTGGGAACTTATCCAAGAATTATTTCCAGCACTTACACTCTGTGGCCATTGTATTACAGTACTGGGTAAGGTCTGACATTACCCTCACAATGACTTGGGTTCTTCATGACATGGATTCAACAAAGAAATACATACAAATATCTACGGAGATTACTTTCTATGGATTCCACTAAATAGTGGTCACGTAGTTACCACATAATACCTTTATACAAGCAGCGAATATTATCACCATAAGATTACTGCACAAACCAGTATACCAAGACCAATATTATCAATGATACTGCTATAGAAAGACCAAATAATACCACAACAACATGACCACATATCACCACAACATTGTGACTGAATGATATCGCCATACTGTTCCTGAATATGAATCATTATACTGCTACTAATATTCTCGCCATACAGTGACCATATAGGGGTATTGTCACTTCAGAGGAGGTGTAGTGGGCCCTGACTGCCACCCAGCCCACTGTCCCTGCCTACTTGGCGTGCTGCCCTAGGCGTCAGACCCCAACTGGACGACAGCCCCTACGCTGCTAAGTGCAGGGCCGTCAGGAAATTCAAGGTCCAACAGTCCGGGTCGGTCACAGTACGGAACGTATATGCCAAGAAACGTAAGCCAAAAAGATGGTCAGAAACAAGCCAGGGTCCAAACACGGACAAGAGTGCAGTAAAAAGTCGGAGGCAAAGGCAAGGTCAGGAAGCGAACCGAGGTCATAAATCATGAGAAAAAAGCAAACATTATATGCAGGAAATAGCAAGGGGAAAACCCTTTTTCTCAGGGAAAGGGACAAACCCAAAAATGGGGGGTTTAAATGGGGTTGCCGGAACCTGCCCCAGCAGACAGGGTTGCGGCCTTTCCGGGGCCCTCTTATTCCCCAATGCAACCACCCCTACTTGTTTGGGGGAAAGCCGAGCTGTCACCCTAACCTCATCACCCGGGCCCCCCTCCCGGGGTGTGTTGACTGACCGGGGGATTAACCTCTACCTTTGCCTTGCTGCTTCAGGGCGGAAACGTATGCCTTGAAAATTCCCCTCCCCTTTTAAGGGGGGCCCCACTGGACCCTGCCCCGGGTGAAGTCTAAAATTTCCCCCTTATCAAAAGGATTCACATGGATAAAACCGGGCCCGGGAACCCCCCCGACCTCTCCTCCAGACCAAAACCCCTTCCCCGGGGAAACAAGTACGAAAAGACCTCTGTACCCCCTGGGGGAGTCTAAGATACAGGCGACTTCGTTTTCCAATTTAAACCCCTAAAACAAAACGGGAAGGGGGGGAAATAAAAGGGTGAAGTGGGAAGGGAAATGTCCCTTTTAACAGGGGACGGTAAAAAAACGTTGGGAACCCTGGGGGAAAGGTAACTTAAGACGGTAGGGCCCCCGGGGTTTCACCACTTCTTGCACCACATAAGGCCCACAAATTTTTAGCAAATTTTACCGAAAGGGCACTTTTAGGCAAAAGTTTTTCAGGTGAAAACCCCAAACATCCCCCACAGCAAAACCACTAGAGCAAAAAAAAAAAAAGGGTCTCTTGTCACTCTTTTTTTTTGGGATGCCCGGGCCGTTAAACCAATTCTTTCTAACTTGGGCCCAACTGTCCCACAGATATTTAAGATAGCATCCACCCCATTGTGACCGGACGGTGCCCCTGGATAAAGTGCATGTTTTCGGTAAAAAATTATATTGAAAAAAAAAACGGAGAGACCTCAGATGAACTATTTATCCGATTATTAAATCGCAAATTCCCACAAAGTTTTTTAACCCCAACCCGGGCGGGTGATCAAAGAAAAAAACAACGAAGTTGTTACAGAAGTTTCCCCAAAAAAGGGGAACAAAAAAGGGCCCCCCTCTGTCCGAAAAAATATTCTGGGGTTTAACCTAGTATTTTTGAAATGAGTTTAATAAAAAAGCTGGGCAAGCTTGGACGACTCCCAAACCCCTTTTAAAAGGAACCAAATGGGGACATTTTACAAAAACGCCCCCAACCACCCCCCCAAATACCGGCTTACCCTCAGGGGTTAGGAAGTTTTGGCCCAAAAAAGCCCCAGGGAAGTTGGGTCCATGGGTGTTGGGTATGGGGAGAGGAAAAATTTTCCCCAGGGGGAAACAGTTCGGGGGGAACTTTCCCCGGGAGCACAAATGTCACAAAACGCGGGCCACGTAGGCCTCCAAAACACGATACAATGAAGGCCACCAGTAATTGCGAGAGAGGAGCCCTTTGTGCCAGACACTCCGAGATGTCCAATAAAAACAGAATCATGCAATTCCTTTAACAACCGTACCAAAAACTGAGGGGGAAACAAAGACTCTAAAGCCGGAAAATTTTCAGGTCCTTTGTTTTAATCTCAGTGGCAAAATTTGGGGGGACATGGCTGAGAAAAATTGTCTCCGGGGTAGTATAGGTACTGGATCCCCCCGGGGTGAGGACGGGAAAACAAAAGCTTCTAGAAAACCGCGTCGGTTTTAACATTTTTGATCTTGGCTGTAAGGGGCCCGACAAAATTAAAGCGAGAAAAAAAAACAAGGGCCCAACAGCCTAAAGGGGGTTTTTACCCCCCCCTTTTTTTCGCGCCCTCTAGAAAGGTAAGTTTTTTAAAATCTTTTAAAGGACCGTATTTGGGTTTTTTTGGGGCCCCCCTCGGGGAAAAGGGGGCCCCTTCCTCGGGGCCCCCACTTAAGGGCCAACAATTCGGGGGTTCCCCGACATCATATTTTCCTCTCCGCCGGGGAAAATTTTAGGGGAAAAAAGAAAGAAACAGGGCCAAAATTTGGGCCCAAGGCGTCGACCCCCTGAGATAGGACTCCCCCGGCTCCAAAACTCAGAAGCATCGGGCCCTAAGACAAAAGGGTTTTTTTTTGGTATACCCCTTTTAAAACCAAAAACCTGGGGCAGTAAAAAAAACCCAGGTTTAAAGGGCCCTTTCGAAAGCTTCAAAAGGCTTCGGGTTTGCCATTTACTGATATTCCCCCCCTTTTTTTAGTAAATTTCAGTCATTTGGCCGAACAGAACAAAAAATTTCGGATACATTTTCGAAAATTAGCAAAGCCAAAGGAACCGCTAAAGGGGCTTTCAGGGAGGATGGACGAACCCAACAAAAATTTGGGCCTAAACCCTTTCCCCGGGGATCCATGCGAAACAATTGGGAGCCAAAACTATCCCAGGAAAGGTACCACCCTGAACCCCAAAAACCCACATTTCTCAAGTTTGACAAATAAACGGGAAAACCCTTCCCAAGTTTTGTTGAAAAAACCTTTCCGCAAAAGTTTAAATGTGGCGGAAATTCCTTGAATAAATTTAAAATGTCACCCAAAAATACAACCATAAAATTACCAATGAGTTCCTGAAAACATTTTTTACCAGGTTCGGAAGACGGGCGGGAGCATTACACAACCCAAAAGGAAATAACAAAAAATATTCAATATGGCCTCTGGGGGAATTTTAAAACCCGGGCTTCCACTCAACCCCCCTTTTTTTAAAAAGAATAAGGTTATAAGCCCCCTTAGGGCCAGCTTGGGGAAAAACCCTTAAAATCCTCTGGATTTGATTAAACAGGTCCGGAATTTTAAAAGGTAAGGGGTATTGATTCTTTAAACCCTTTTTTTGAGCTCCCCGAAAATCAAAAGCCCTTTGGGGAGACTTCCCCTCTTTTTTTTCTTTAAAAAAGAAGAAGCCCCGCACCCATGGGGGACACCGAAGGCCGAAAGTGACCCCTTTTGTAGACTCTCTAATGTATTTCTTTCAAAAGCGGGTTTTCCCCTGACCCGACAAGTTTTTAAAATTTCCCGGCCCCTTTTAAAAACCTTAAACCCCAGGGGGAAAATTTTTGGGTGGGACAATCAAAAGAACCCATGCGAGGGAAACCTTTTTCAGACTGGGGTTTTTAGAAAACACCCCCACAAAAACACGAATAAAAGCAAAATTTTTTCTACTTCTGCAATTACCCAAAAAACCCCCGGGGGAAAATTTTGTTTAAAACACTGCTTTTCCCCCCCCCTAACTCTTCCGACTCCCAATCAATCACAGGATTTGTTTTCCCGAAACCAGGGCAACCCCAAAACAACAAACAGCGGGTAAGCCCTCCAGATGAACAGTATAATGTCCCCCTTATGAATAACCCCAACTAGCACCCTTTAATTTTTGGTGCAATACTGAATATTTTCCCTTAGCCACGGGGGAAAAATCAAACGCCACAATCCGCATAGGACCGCTAGAGGCCCCCCCGGGAAGGCCCAGAAACTTTGCGAATTAAGCGTCCCTTTAAAAAGGAAGCGATCCTGAATCTACAAAAGTACTCCCACATAGAAAAATATAAATTTTTTACTGGCAGCCCAAAAACTTTTTTTAAAACCCTAGGGGAATACCTGTTTGCCTAGGTGACCTAGGCGCTGGAGTTTTTCGGCCAGGGCTTCTTTTTAGGACACTCGCGGATGCGATGACCCTGCCCGCCACAGTAGAAACATCCCCGGGCAACGGGTCCTGCAGTCCCCGACAGCACCCGCCCGAAGAGGCCCCAACCGCATAGGTTTCCCCCAGGGTATGGCCGCCCCTTGCAGGGTTTTAGGGGTTGGTTTGAACGAAAGTGGAGTAAGGCGGGGGGAACGGGGAAAGTGTCTGTTCCCACTCTTTCCCTAAACTGTCTGTCCACCGAACTACCAAAAACGATGGCGTCCCTCCGAGTGCCCGGGGTAGGAAAGCCACCAAAATGTCCCTTTTAAAAATGGTCAACCAATCCAAACCCGGGAACTGGCCCCCCCCCCTGAGGGGTTTTATCTTTTCCAAACCCCGAAGGAAAAACACCAGCGGGGGAAATTCCCAAAACATAAATCCCTACAGTCCCCTTTTCCCTGACTTAAGGGGGAGCTGAGTCCCCGCCACCGCCTCCCAAACAGGGTCGTCAAAGAGAAATTTCCCCAAGGGGCTAAAAAAAAAAACGCTACTGGGAAACAATTCCGGGGAGTCAGGGGGTTAGTGAAAGCCCCCTCCTGGGGGGGCCCCCTTTGAGTAGGGGCATGACAATCCCCAAACTCTTTCCTCCTTACCAGGGTATGTGGGGGGAGTCAAAAAAACAGCCGACATCCTTCCCGAAAGTCAGAAGGGCCTTCCTTTTTCCCCCCGAAAATCAAACGGGGGAAATGAATGGGGGGTTCCACAAAGGGGGAAAGCGGGTCGGAAGACCCCCCCACCCCTGGGGGGGACACGGGGGGTTTCCCTTTCTCTTACCCTCATGGCCCGGTCCCTTGGACCAAATGGGGAAGTCCCCCCTGCAACGCTCCACCAGCATTATGGGGTTCATGGTAACCGGGGAACAGTAAATGGTTTAAGGGCCTGAAAAAATGTCACACAGAAGAGGGGCAGGGGCCCTACTGCCACCCAGCCCACTGTCCCCGCCTACTTGGCGTCTGCCCCCGTCGCTTTCCCCAACGGGGCGAAAAGCCCCTACGCTCTAATGCAGGGGCCCTCAGGGGAAAAAACCCAAAGGGCCAACATTTCCCGGGGCCCGGGCACAGTAAAGGGAAACGTAAAAGGAAAAAAAGTAACCCAAAAAAATGGGGTCAGAAACAACGGGGTCCAAAAAACGGCAAAAAGCCAGTACCAAAAATCGGAGAAAAAACAAACAGGGTTTCGCAAAAATCGCAAGGGGAAAAACCCTTTCCCCAAGCAAGGCCTTTAAAAGAAATGAGGGTTTAAAAAGAGGTGCCCGGGGCCCGCCCCCCGCAGGAAAGATTAGTGCTTTCCCCCGGGCCCTCCTTTGGCCAGTGCGACAAAACCCCCCCTGACTTGAATTTGGAGCCGGCTGTCCCCCTCCAAAACTCATCAGCCCGGCCTCTCCCTGGGGTTCACTGACCCTAGGGATTAACCCTACCGGGGCCTTGCTGCTTCACGACCGGGAAAAAAAAAAAAAGGGGGGCCCCTTTACAGGTATATACCAGTTGTACTCAGGCACTTTGTAGATGTATAAGTACAGTTATATCCAGTGACGTCATTCTCTTTCCCTTTTCTTCTTCGTTTGGTTGAGATCACCACGATGACTTCCTCCACACACTACTGGTCCCTGCAGAATTTACCACACAAATATCTTAATCCTTCCCCTTTTCCCCGCACCTCTCTACCTTTTCCTACCTCAGTATAAAACTTCACATAAGGGGATAGGGGAGTTTTATTTTGTGCTGCATGCGAACAAAACGGGGGGAAGGCTTGGGAGAAGAGCTAAAGATCACAGCTTACAGGCATAATCTTCTGGGGGGGGGGGGGGGAGAGAACAAACCCCCAGGGAGATTGTCTTTGGTTTTGGGCCTGTGCCCCCGGGAGAAAATTGAGCGCAGCCATCCCTTAAAGGTTGCGGGAAATGAACCTTTGTACAATGGTTTCATTGGACTACTTTGGACCACCGTTGAATCCATTTCTATAACAAAATGGTCAACTAGGAATGTTGTCAGGAGTGTTTTATTTAAATAAAGTTTTTTTTTTTTCTTTAGCCCTGTGGGTTCGTCTTTTCTGCCGTTGTCCCAGCTGCATCAGTTTGGGTTTTAAAGGTTTCTCAACATCCATTCATTTTACCCCTCCTGTTTTCCATTTCATTTTTGATTTTAGGGGGTGTTTATGGGACACTGGCCTCATAATAATTCTGAGGACACCATGTGTAGCTATAGCAAAAAGAGCTGGCATTATCACAGAGATCGAACAGGGTAAAATCCGGAGGGAAAGATGCACCTATACAAAAGGGGGAACTGGAAAAGTAGGCAGTTAATGAAAAACATAGCAAAGTGACTTGTTTTTGTAAATCTTTAACATAAAAAGCGAGTTAAAAGGGTTATCTCACTACAAGGATCGCTTTTTAACAGCTACTTGATATTACAAAAATCAACCCCAAGTGGGTGTCCCCATACCACCCCTGGGCCCCACAACACACCCCTCTTTACATTTTCTATCTCGACATCCCCCTATCATTATGGGAGACTTTAACAGCTGCACTGAAAGAAAATGCACTTCATAGAACACTTTCACAATCAAACCCCTCAAATTTTTTTTTGACTGCTGCCAAACAGGATTATTTTGCCTCTCTCGTATCTTCTCTGTCTCACAACCCTAAACAACCTTTTCACACTTTCAAATCCCTCCTCCATCCCCGATACTCCCTCCCTCCT
>JAODAL010083887.1:0-11099 GCA_025379985.1 Phyllomedusa bahiana
TATACATTGGACCAAATTTTTAATAAATGGATATTTTTTAAAAAATTTTGCTACACTCCCCCTAAAGGCTTTAAATTCTGTCAATATTTGGAACCCCCTTTAAAAAAAGATGACTGAGTTTATTCGCTCTGTAAAAAAAACAGTGTGGGGTATGCATTGCTTGACCAGCGCTGCTGCCCATCCAATCTCAGGATTGGGAAGGATCCCAGAGGTCTGACTCCCACTAATCAGAAATTAGATGGCGAAACCTTAGAAATTTCATGTAAAACCCACTTTTACAACAAGGTGATCCTTCCCGATCCGGGAAGTTTGGGAAAGGGGGGCCCAGAAGCGCTTGGTAAAGGAAACTGCTTTCCCAATGCTGTTTTTTTTTTACAGAGCGATAACTCAGTCATCTTCTTTACAGGGAATTCCAGTACTGCCCTATTCAAGTCAACTGGGTAACCTCTCCCTGATAACTGAGGGGCCCCCCCGGACCCCCTCCCTCAAGAAAATTTAACCATCACTATTTTTAAAATTTAAAATAATAATTTTTTAAAAGGGATACACTTCCCTGCATATTTGGAAATTTTTTCATGTTAAAAAAAATTTTTTTTATTTGATTCCCAAATCTTTACTTTCCCTGTATTATACAGGGTACAGTGGGGCCCCAAAAGAAATTGGCACCCCGGGAAAATTTCCCGTCAAAATAAAAACTCATTTTCCCCCCCCCCCAAAATGATTCCCAATCAAAAATTCTTTGGAAATTATTACTTCTTTTAAAATTTTGGGCCCCTTCAAGGGAAAACCAAAAATTTAAAATTTGGGCCATAAACCCAAAAAGGGGAAAAAAGGGATTTAATGGTGGGATCCCCGGGAAGACCCCACTTCTTACCCTGAAAACAAAAAAAGGGCCGGGGCTGGAGTTTTCCAAAATTTTAACCTGAAAAGCCTAAAACGTTTTGGGAAAAATGTTCATCGGGTCAATGAGAACAAAAGAAAGTTTTTTGGGAAAAAGGGAAATAAACATAGATTTAAAAGGGAAAAAAAAAGAGGCCCATTCAAAGAAAAGAACACAGTCCCCTACACCCAAACAGGGCGGAGGTTCCTTGATTTTTTTGGGGTTTTTTTGGGCAGCCTTTTGGTACTGGACGCTTGCCCGAATCCAGGGGAATTATAAAGTCTGAAGACTCCCAACAAAATTTTGCACCCTTAATTTAGGGCCCATTTGAGAAAGCTGGTCCCCCCTCAGAGGCCCCAGGGGTCTTCCAGCAGGAAAACTGACCCAAAAAAAAAAAATTCAAAAACACTAAAAAAAGGGTTTTGAGAGAAACACGGGAAAATTTTTCAAAAGTGGCCAGCAATTATCCAAAACCTGAACCCCCATAAAACACCTGTGGAAAGATCTAAAAATGGGGTTTTGGGAAAGGGCACCCTTGAAATCTCAAGGAACGGGAGCATTTTTTGCCAAAAAAAAAGGGTTTTAAAATTCCCCACAGAGCATTGTAAAAACCCCATTGAGGGTTTCCCGGGAAGCGTTTTTCGAAAGTTATTTTGGGCAAAAGGGTTTTCATAGTTTCAAATTTTTGTAAGGCCGAAAAAAAGACGAAAAGGGCCCACCAATTTCAGCCTTTTTGTCTAAGGTTTTTAAACCCCAAAAAGGAAGGGCCCAAAAAACCCCAATGAGGTAAAAACCCAAATTTGGGGTCCTCATTTTGGGGGAAAAATTTTCCTTCCCCGACCCCAAAACCTGGCAAGGGAAAAAAATCCCGGGGATCAATGACCCCCCCCCCAAATCCTAGACACAAAAAACCTGTTATTTTTAAATTACGCTCCAAAAATTTGCACCCAAACCCTTTTTTGAACTCTGTCAGTAAATTCACCATGAAAATTTTTCCTCTGGCGGGAAAAATTTCCAAAACCCTCATTTTCCTTCCCGTAAAAAATTTCCCTTTTCCTATTTTTTATTTAGAGACTTTCTTTCCTCAAAAATGAAAGGGGAAATCCCCCCTTTTTTTAGATACAGCCCTGGGTTTTAAATAAATGGGGGAAAGGAGAACCTCTATATTGACCTTTGATGTATTTAAACATATTTATTTTTCCCCCCCCAAAGCCGTTTTTTTCTCAAAAACCAAAAAAACCCCAATCTTGCTAATCTTTCTGGTATTGTAGTCCCCCTCAGTCCTTTTATTTTTTTTGTTTGCCCCCCTTTTTGTACCTTTTCAACTCTCCCAATGTCTTTCCTTTGCACTGGTCCCCAAAAAACGGGTACACAATATTCCATTTTGGGTCTAACCAGTGATTTTGTAAAATTTGGGAGAATAATTTTTTCTCATCAGTCCTCTATCCCCCTTTTTTAAAGGGGCACCCCTAACCCTTTTTTTTGCCTTTGGGCACTGCTGTCTGGACACGGGCGCAACAATTTATTTACCTTCCACCGGGATTCTCAACCCTTTTCTCCTTTCACTTTTACCCAGTTTTTTTCCCTTTTTAAACATGTAGTTTTTGTAATGGTTTTTTTCCTCCCCAAATGGAAATAACCTTGCTTTTTATCGTGTTAAACCTCATCACCCATTTCCCTCCCCCGGGCCCCCCAAATTTTTATCCAGACCCCTTTGCAAAAAAAATTTTTTATCCTCTTTTTGTTTTTGATTATTTTTACAAGTTTTGTATCGTCTCCCAAAGGGATCGATTTTCCCCTACAAGTAATCCCTGGGGTAAGATCATTAAAAAAAAATTTTGAAGAGGTAGGGCCCAATACTGCCCCTTTGGGGAAACCCCCACTTTTAACAGCAATCCACCCTGAGTATTACCGTTAATTACTACCCTTTGTTTTCAAATCAGTGAGCCAGTTGCTTACCCACTTGCACACTTTTTCCCCCCACCCAATCTTTTCTCATTTTTTTACCCCCCTTTTATGGGGCACCGAAAACAAAGGGCAAAAAGGAAAAATCTAGATATAAAACATCCATTTCCCTTTCACCCCGACCCCATCTGCACTGACTTCCCCCATAAAGCGGGTTTGAAAATTATCCTGACAGGACCAAACCTTCAAAAAACCCAGGGGGGGAACGGCTTTAAAAAATTTTTTTTTCAGGGGGTACTCCCCGGGGAAAAGCATCTCGAAAAAACCCTTTCAAACTTTTTAAACCTACAACAGAGGCAAACTTACCCCCCCTATATTTTTCCTGGATAAATTTTTTTTGCCCTTTTTTTTTAAAATACGGGCCCCAAACTTTTTGCTATGCCCAACCCCTTTGGGACAAACCCCGTTATTAGACAGCCCAAAAAAATATTAAAAAAAAGGGGGCCCTATAAAATGACATCACAAAACCCCCCTTTTGGGCCCATGGGGGTGTTTTCCATCGGGGCCCAGGGTTTTTGGGTCTATTTTAATTTTCTTAAAGGGAAAGCTGCATTTCTTCCGGGGTTTTAAGACAAAAACTTTTAATTTGGGAAGTTTAACCTCATTCCTCTTTTTAAATTTGGGAAGTCATCCTCCCCCGTAAAAAACATTGGAAAAAAAAAGTTTTTTAATAGGTTTGCTTTTTTCTCACCCCCCTCTATTCCCCTCTCCCTCAGAAATTTTAAAAGGGGCCAACTTTTTTGGGTTTTTAAAATCATTTTTACTATTTATATAGTTAAAAAATTTTTTTTGGGGTTTTTTTTTTTTACTTTCTATAGCGATATGTTTTTTCCGTCTCTAAACTTTTTCTTTCTTTATCTTTATTTTTACACACTTTTTTTTTTTTTCCTTATAGCTTTCTTTGTGCCTCTTTTACAAACCCTTTCCCGTTTTTGTAGCTGAAACCCTTCTTTTTGTTTTTTATTTTCCCCCTTTTTCATCCCCCGTTGATCCACATTGGGTTTTTTTCCGTTTTTTTAATTGTTTTTTTTTCCATAAAGGCAAAGTACCTCCCATGGGGGGGCCTAAAGGGTTTTTTAAAAATATCCCAAATTTAAAATTTTTTTTTTTGCCCTATTTTTAAAACCCCATTGTCCCAGTCAATACGGGTTTTGGGCCTCCCTAAAGCAGAAAAAAAATTAAAACCCTTTCCCAAAATTCAGTGTTTTTGTGGCCCCCTTACCAAAAAAAATCTAAAATTTAAGGGTAAAACGAAATTTTTTATAATTTTGGTCCTATTTTCCCCCCGGTGCCCCTCAACCTGAAAAAATTTTTTTTCTCCCGTAGGTCTATTAGTCAATATTTAAATCTAGAAGGGCCTTTACTCTAGCGGTTTCCCGCACCCATTTGGCAAAGGAAAATTTTCATTTTGTTAAAGACACTACAGGTTTCAGAACCCAATTTGGTTCTGGATAGTTAAAAAATCGCCCATAAAAAAACCCCATTTTTTATTAGCCGCCTCATCCCATTTGCCCCGAGGAGTACACTTTTCCCTGGTTTTTTTTATATTTTTGGGCCATAGCAACCCCCATTTTTGATTTTATTGTTATTGTTTTCCCCCCGTAAATTTACCCCTAAAGATTCCACCTGTTTCAATTTTCCCCGTAAACCCATATCTTCCCGCATGTTGGGTTTAACAGGGTTTTACATAAGAACAGAAAAACCTCCCCCCCCTTTCCGGGCTTTACATCCTTTCTTTAAAAAGACTGTAATCCTGTTTAAATTTTTAAAAACCCCAGGTTTTTAGCTTTTCGTCCAGCCATGTCCCCAGTTTATCCCCCCCATGCATATTTTTTTTCAGTCTTAGGGAAATTTTAGTTCATTTATTTTTTGGTCGATTTCCCCCGGGATTGGTTTAGCAAGGGAAATTTAAAAAGATTTTTCAGGGGGGTTTTTTCCTTTCTCCCTGATCTTTTTTTAAAAATATTTCCCCACACCCCCCCCCTCCACTCCACCCCCAAATTTTTTACAAAATTTCCCCCTCTCTATCCCTTTACTTTCTTGCACGCCCATAATGTTAGTTTCCCCCCCCCCATCCCTAGTTTTTAAAAATTCCCCCCAAATTCCTTTTCCATTTTGTCCCCCCCCAAAACACTGCCCCCCCCCAAATTTTGCTGCAGGCCCGTCCCCAGATAAAAGTCTGTAGCCAAGACAGAAAGTCAGTCCAGTTTTCTCCCAAAAAAACCCAAAAACCCTCTTTCCTTTCAAACCAAAAATTTTGAGCCACCCTTTTTCAAACCCCTAATAATCCCTTGCCTCTCTGGTGGGCTGTGGAACAGGGAAAATTTCCCGAAAATTTTTACCCTGGAGGCCTTGCCTTTAAACCTTTTTTGGGCCCAAGTCCCTGAAATCAAATTTTTAAAAGGGCACTCCCCCTACCTCTAACTTTTTTCATTGGTGCCAAAAAAGGACCTTGAAAACTGGGTTCTCACCAGCCCCCCCAAGCAATCTGTTTAAAAAACCCAAACCCGATAGGTTTGGGAAATTTGGGGCCCCCGGTAAACAACCTACTGTTCGACCATACAGGTCTTTTTTGGGGAGATTGCCCTGTTTTTGCCCCTAAAATGGAGTCCCCCAAAACAAGACCTGTCCAAACCTTACCTGCACTCATACCCCCCCCTCTTACTGGGGGCAGACAGGGGTATGTCTTGTGCAACAATTTCTTTTTTCTGAAGATATCCCCCCCAACTTTCCCAAACTTTCAAATTTTTTTGGGGGGGTAACCCCAAAACTGAAAACTCTTTTTTCCCCCTACCCCTTTTTTCAGACGTTTAAACCCCCTAACTGGGCCCCATGTTTTTCCCGCACCCCCCTGCTAAACCCCCCTCCCCAACACACCTTCGAGTGAGTGCTCAGTAGCCGGGAAACCCCGCTTCCAATTGGGAATGGGTCTCAGTGTTTTCCAAATTGCTCATTAAATCCAGGGTAAAGGGCTTTTAAATTTTGCATGTGCCCCCACATCTTGCACAGCTATGCCCCCCCCGATCGGTTTTTTCTCAAGGATGGCAACATTGCACAAGGGTTTTTGGGACCGGGCAATATATCAAAATGAACTCAGGGGGGGTTACTAAAAAAAATATATGAATAAATTAATAAAAATAAAAAAGCAAATACCCAAAACTGTTTCCCCCCTAAACTCCCCAAATGTAAAAATCTCTCAATCTTTTCTCCCCAACCCTTTTTAAAAAAAACACACTTTTAAGGAAAACACACTCGCAGACTCTTCCCCCCTTTTCCCCAAAATAACCCCATTTTTTAAACCCCCTTTTCCCCCACTCTGGTGGCTTTTGCTGCAACCCTCTTTTTAAGAAAAGGGTTTTGCCCCAAACCCAAATTTTTTGGCTGAGGTTTCCCAAAAACTTTTTCCGGCCCATTTTTTGGGGGCTTTTGGGGGAAATGACAAAGATTTGATTTTTTTTTTCATTCTCTTTTTTTTTTTTTTTCATTGCAAGCAAAAAAATGAAATATTTAAAAACCCCAAAAAATTTTTGATTTAATCATTTTTAGGAAGAAACTGAGTAAAATCTGACATAATTGCAGGGGGGCCAAAACTTTTTGGCCACCAAATGAATCTCACTTAGGGAAAAAATTTGGGGAAAATTTCCCAAAACCCCAAAAACACAATAGCCCCTCTCCTAAAAAAATGTTTTTTGTAAGAATCTTTGTTTTTTCCATGTTTTTAAAAACCCATCCCCTGTTCATAATAATAATATGACTTTTTTTCCTTCTTCCAAAAGCCATAACTTTTTTATTTTCCCAGCTACATAGACATAAGAGCTTGCTTTTTTGCAGGACAAGATGTACTTTTTTTAAAAATGCCATTGACTGTTCCATAAAATGTATTAAGCAGTGGAGTGAAATTTGAAAAAAAAAATATTTCCCCATTTTGGGGGAGGTTGTTTTTATGGTATTCGCTCACTGGTATAAATTATGTATTATCTGTATTCTACAGGTTGACACAATACCAGTGATGTCACATATGTGGGGTTTTTGTTATGTTTTAGGAATTTAAAAAAAATAAAAACGTTCTCTATTTCTTAACTTTGTGCTGCAACGTCACTTTCTACAACCAATAACTGATAGACCTGAGTGAGGGTGCATTTTTTGAAGGTTTATAGGTAACATTGGGATACATGTGTATTCTTGATCACTTTTTATTAAATTTTTTAGGGGAAGAGGTAGAAATTAATAAATGGAGGGGGAGAAAACGAAAACAGGGTCTTATCCAATTAGTAATAATACAAAGATAAAAAAACAAAAAAAAAAGCTACTGAAAAAATATTTCTTCAAATGACAATTTTCTACAAGTCAGGAAAAATCCTAGCAACTTCTATCTAGATGCTTCACCTAGTTAAATAAAGTAATGCAAATATAATGCAGCTCAAACAAATGGTAAAAAATACAATACTTATGTGAGGACGTGGGGCCCTACAAAAGCTACATGGAGTAAACAATCAAGATAATAGCAAATCGGAAACACGTTTTAAGGGCCTTACAATAAAGGGGGGAAAATATACCTAACCTCCATTGTCCTATACGCTCGAAATCCAGCTCTTTAATAGGAACAAAATTTAGGTGTTAAAAAAATTGCATATTTTCACTTTTTTTGGAAAACAATGAAAAACCTTTTTGAAGGGATACTTTTCCTCACACTCAAAAGCTACATCACTCTGCCGTACTGACAGGGAAAATCCCAAACAGCGTATACGATGATGATGCTGGCTTGGCAAAAAATCCCTTTTTGCTTTCCAAGATCCCGTGGTCAAAACAAACTGAGGATTTGTTACATCCAAAAGAGGGCCTAACTTCCCCAGATCCTTTCCCCATAAAAGCCTTTTTGAATGGAAACAGTATGGAACATTTTTTAAAGGGAACTTGACCGGGTTTATAAATTGTGTTCAACCCCTATTGATAGGAAATTAGAAAAATTGAAAAGTGAAAGTTGGACATTAAACAAAAAGGCAAATTGTAAGGAAAGAAAAAGTTTTTTGGATTCATAACCTTATAGATACATGTTACGGGGGTGCCCGCTCCCCATGCTGAGGATCACAGGCGTCCCCGTGTCTCTCCCCCCTTCCCAGACACGGGTTGGCATGGACCCCATGGGGGGCTGCGGGCACACTCGTAACGAGTTGCCCTGGGGCTTGTACTCACCTATCCTCATTCCCTTCTATCCCTTCCGGCTCACACCGTCTCGGCTTTTTATATTCATTACACCGGGGCCGCCCCCTTTTACCCCTCTTCCCTTTAACCGTTGCCGGATCTATGTGCCCTTATTGCCTTAGAAAAAGCATTTCCAATGCATCTGTATGTACCATGTTCCTGAGCTCCTGCCTTCGTCTCTTGACTATGCTTTCCTGCCGCCTGCCCTTCCCTTTCCTGCCTTCCCCATTCAAAATGCAATGATCTGTACCCGCACAGCTCGGCACCGCAAGAAAGTTGCGTCAGGGGTTGCGACTTGGGGATTCTCTTGCCCCAAAAAAAGAGGGGACCCAAGAAAACCTCAAAGAAATTACTAGACTTGGACAGGGCATGTATAGCAGCTATAATTTTTCCCTTTTGGGTTTAGAACATTGTGATTTAATATATAAAACCATGTCTCAGATGTATTATGAATACATATACATTTGGAATCAATGAAACACAAAAGTGTGGGATAGGCCCATGAATTAAAGGGGTTGTCCATTATAGTAAAGTATTTAGTAGAAAAATTTAAAAAATTTTTTTATATATAAAAATCCAAAATTTATGCCTCCTCTTGCAGAAGCAACCTTTTTAAAAAAAAATATGTACCCACATTCCAATCTTTTAAAGAGTCCCAGGGTTAACTGTAAAACAAAAAATCTGTGACGACCATAACTCTTTGACCCCGGGAACCAGGTATCAAGATTATTGAAAGCAAACTTCTCCATATTACACCCCCAGCAACTGCATCAGTCTGTCATGTCTGTCAGAAGACCGCACTTTTTCTCTGTCTCATCTTTTTTGCAGTATTTTTTAAAAGTTAATTTATTAAAAAAATGGGGAAAAACCCAAACAGTTGTTTTTTTTGTGTTAGGGCACATGAAAAACGAAAATGCAGTGCATAAACCCATGGGCATCAATTGGGGTTTTAACCTAAAACAAATTTTATATAGTGGCCCTTTTAATTTTTTTTTAAAACATAGACAAATGTATGAACGGGGGTTGTGCCCAAAAATCTGCCCTCTTTTCACCCCTACGCTATTATATTCAAAAAATTTTTAACCAGGGGGACTCCAATATCAGACCATTTCTTGCGGCCCCCGAAATAAAGGGGCTGCGAGACTTCACCTACAGCCACAAAGCTAAAACATTTATAGCTTTTTACAGCAAATCCAACATTACTGCTGGAACAGGTAGAGCACTTTAAAATGGTTTACCGAAAACCCGAATTTTTCCCCTTTTTTTCACTAAAATGCCCTGATTTTTTGACCCCAATGGAACAGGTTTATAGATCAGGCCATTTTTACACAAATATTGTGCGCAAAAAAAATTGGGGGTCGGGCCCAAAAATCATACCTGTCCCCCATGGGGGTCCTTTCGAGCCCGCATTCCCCCACTAAACATCACATGAAGAATTGCTGGGAAAAACCACATTTAAAATAAATTTCCCCCATTAATTTTCCCATTTGTTACCCATAATTCATGAAACCCTGTTGGTAACTGAATGCCAGCAGGTCACGTGACATATGTGGTGGTCACATGATTGTTTAGTCCATGCGCAAGGTGCTCCATGGGAGCTATTTTTGTGGACTGAAATGTGGGCCATATAATTTTTTGTTTTGTAGATAAGGCCTTCTGCATTGGTACAGGAGCAGACGTTTTATTATATGGGTGTAACAAAATTGCATAACTTTCTATTATTTACCTAATAAATAAAAACAATATGAAGTGGAAAACCCCTTTAATTTATGTCCAAATTATGAAAAAATACAACATGCATCCTTTTAAAACAGTTTTGTTTTTTTGGGGGGTTAGATCAAATGGTTTGCTAGGTTTAAAAAAATTTTTAATTACATACTTTTTCCTTGTTAACCCATTTAGAACCAAAAAATTTTAATGAAAAAAAACAAAAGCTAGCGTTCACAAATAAGGGGAAAAAAAAGGGACCCAAAAAGGCAAATTAAATGTTTAAAAAGGCAGGAAGAATGCAAGACCTCTATACTGAAGGACTACCAAACCTACAATAAAAGCAGTTTATAAAAATGTGTGTTCATATCAGCCACACTACTAAAAATATACCCAAAACATTATCAGAATTAGATATGTAGACAAAAAAAGGGGTCAGGGAAACCCACTCAGCCAGCCTTACCCAGTATGAAATACATGCTTATATTTCATTTAACCACGCAAAAAGAAAACAATTAACCTTAAAAGGGGGGTTTTTCACTACATTATTCACTTACCTACCTTTTTCTTGGGTTTAAAATTTTTAATCAGGGCGGGGTTTACTGGCTTACTAAGGGGGCAGTAGAACCAGGTCTGACCCCCAACAACCAGGGTGGGAGCCTATCAGAAGAACAAAAGGGACAAATGACCGAGGCTGATGCAGCTCTACAAAGGGGGAAAAACCCGAAAAGTTGGGGCACGCTAAAGGACATAATTGCAAAGTGACTTCTTTTTGCAAAATCTTTAACAAAAAGCAAAACCTTTGTATGAACAAACCCCTTTAATATCTCTAAATGCAAGGCTTTTCTGACACCATCTTGACTCTGTCCAATTCCATTTTAAAAGAAGAATGACTGGGTGCAATTTTTACATACACTCACTAATGGGGTTCCAAATTTCACAAAAAAGAACCCCATATCTGCACCTACTAAAACAGTATTCCATGCAGAGTACACACAGTATCTCAATGCAAATTATTCTAGACACAGAAGTCTTTTCTTTACTGAATTTATTAGTATGCTTGGCAAGCATTAGACACATGCTATAAAGTTATATGACCATGTTTATAAAGTTTTAATTATAGACTGATTTTACTGCTATAACATGGAAAAAAGATAAAAAATTGAAAGAACACTAGCAAAGTTGAAGAGCTTTTTCTTCTGTTCGATTTCCAAAAAATCATTTTACTGAAAATAGAATTTAAACTCAAGTAATTTTACATAAAGGTAAAAAATATTTATATGTAAAATAATACTCAACAAACAACAAAAAAAGAAATGTTTTCCCCTTTTTTTACCCATTTTTG
>JAODAL010083888.1:0-11098 GCA_025379985.1 Phyllomedusa bahiana
TCGCCCCAAAGTTTGGAGGCCCTGTTCATACATTCTTTTTGGTTTAAAGCCCCAAAATTGGGGCACAGCCTGATTCATACATTCCCCCTTTTAATCCCCTAGAGTACCGGTAAAGGGGGGTTTGATTGCTTGTACACCCTTCGCATTATAGGCAGAAGTAATAGAAACATTAACAGGGACTATAAAACCCTTTTTTTTTAAGGTTTCCCAGCTGCCAGGGTAACCATGGGCCCCCCTCTACGATGCAGGGTGGCAGTCAGAGGTAGGTATACATTTTGGGGGCATCATATTTTCTTCACATTTCATTTGTACGCGGTATTTTACTAAAATGTCCTATTTACAACAGGTTTGAAAGTTTAAAGCCGATCCTTACAGTCGAGATTATAAAGATCCAGAAGAATTTAAGGGAAAAAGAGTCATTGTCATTGGGATTGGAAACTCTGGTGGGGACATTGCGGTGGAACTGAGCAGGACGGGACAGGTTGTCCAAAAAAGGAGAGTTATTGTATAAGTTTAACAGTTTGCAAAATGCATTCAATAAGGTTAATAATATTTATATACAATATAAAGTCTGAAACAGTTGAGCATATTTTACATATTTGATGAAAGGGAAAGGGTTTGAAGGTTCCCCTTAAAAAAGGGTTTGTCTCACTACTTTTATTCATCTACCTCATCCGTTTTCTTGGTTTTTTTACTTTGAATTCAGGGGCATTTTTACGGGGCTTCCACTGCTCAGTAGAAGCCAGTCTTAGCTTTAAACCATGCTGGCGCTTTCGGGGGATCAAAAAAACAGGTCTGTACTATAGAAACCCTGAGGAGCTATGCAGCCCTACAAGAGGACATATCTAGGAAAGGTAGGAACAGTTAATGGACACAATTGCAAATGATTGTTTTTGCAAGATCTTTAACATGAAAAGGATCCTTGTAGTGAAAATAACCCCTTTTAAAAAAAGCGTTACAGACAATATTGTTCTCAAAGACTTTTCTTTTTCACATGATATTGGACATACCTTGAGGTTGTTCATTTTTAAAGCACAGTAAGTTTTATGGTTACAGCATATGTACAAAAGGGCTTTATTTCTTGGTGGTTGCTAGTCACTCCTGGTGCAAGGAACACCTAAACGTTCTAGAACATGAGTGTCAAACACAAGACGCTCAACCTCATTTTATGTGGCCCGCCGAGTACAGGGCTGTTGCACAAGCTTAGACTGGTCCACTGGAGGTCTGGTGAATCTCCCTGTGGGCCCCAAGCCCAATCTGTTTTCAACAATTACAGAGTACGGAGGGGGGGTCGCACTCCTATTGCTATAGTGCAATTATCTGGGTGCCCGTGAAGGATCACCAGTCCGACATACAAGTTGTAGAGTAATCCACTGCACACCATAAATGCTTTTTTAAGAATTCCAGAAGTGTTTTATAAAATTGTTGACAAATCTCCAGTATAGCAGAAGTAATATGCATTACAGGTAAAATAAGGAATCAAGATTAGAAGGAACAGTTTTCGGCTCAGTTATGGTGGGCCTTCTTCAGTACTTATTGTATCTGGTATAGCATAAGGAACAGTATGGTGGAGGCTGGAGACTCATCATAACTGAGCTGAAAAATGTCTTTCTAATTGGACTTCCCCTAAAAATTGCTTTAAAAAAATGTTTTATACTTTCTGCTAAATACGGGAGGAAAATTAAAAAATTTTTTATTTTAAATAAAACGCTTCAGGAATTTTGAAAAAGCATTTATGGAGCGCAGTGATTACTCTAAACCCCTCAATTTAAAGTCATCTACCATCCTCCCCGACACTTCCCGCCAAGTAAGTGGTGCAAGTTCCATGATGTAATGATATGGAGGCCTATATATTCACCTTCTAGGGGGCCTATATATGTAGCTACCTACCTACCTAAAGGAACCATGTCAGGTAGTTCATGCTGCCCTATCTGCACGCAGGGTGCAATTCAGGGAAAGAAGCGGAGCTCTGTGATACATCCCTTTATATGATTGTGAGCAGGATTTCTGAGAAAAAAAGAAGAAAATTCAGGGGCTCCTTTAATTTTTTTAACCCACCGGGATTTAGGGGTACGCCTGGTGGCGTCAAGGAGTTGTGCAGCAGGATTGCAGTGCACTACACAGCTGCAGGGTATTAGCAGTTAATTGAAGCTAACACCCGGTAGTTACAGTGGCGCCCCCCCCTGATGCTGTTTAACCCTTTAGATGGCCACGGCGTCCAAATGAATGAAAAACAGTGCCACGCACCGTTCTTCACTCCATCGAGTCCCCCAGCGTAACTTGGGGTTTTAATCCTGACATGGCAGGGGGAAAGCCTAGCAAGACCTCTATCGCTGCCTGTTTTCGTTTGCCCCACTTTCGGCCCGGGGCAGGAAGTGGGGAAACCGCCATCTTGAAAAACCTAATGCATTGTTATCAAGATTGGCGTATTAAGACGTGCCCCTAGGGTGAAAAAGGGGGACTCAAGTTAAAGAAAAAAAAAAAATTTAAATATAATTTTTTTTTAATTTTAACCCCTTACCCCGGAGCCAGTTTGGCCTCTTCTGACAGGCCCTAATTTTGAAATCTTTATTTGGTCCTTTTATGTGAGAAAAATTTTTTTGACACTTAAAAACCTATCCAGTGATTCAAGATTTTTTTTCCCTTGAACTTGTTTTTAAGATAGTAAAAATTTTGGTCCAAAAAAATGTTTGTTTATTTGTAAAAAATATCAAATTATGGTAAAAAAATGTGAAAAATTTACCAATTTCAAACTTCAAAAATTTTCTGCTGTAAGAAGATAGTTATTCCACTCAAATATTTATAACAACACTCCCATATTCTGCTGTATTTTGGGCATTTTTTTTTTAAATGTCTTTTTTTTTTTTACACTTGGGGGGCTTATAAATTTAGTAGAATTTCAAATTTTCAAAAAAATTTGCAATATACATATTTTTAGGGACCGTCCATTCTAAAACGTGACTTTGATTGACCTGTATGTTAGATCCCCCATAAAATGACCTCATCAAAGAAACTCCCCCCTTAAATTTTCAAAACCAATTTTAGGAAGTTTATTAACCCATTAGGTGTTTACAGGAATTTAAAGCAAAAGGGGGAAGTAAAATTTCAAAATTTCACTTTTTTTGCAGTTTTTAAATTTTTTTATACTTTATTGACAAGAATACGGTAAATGTGATCAGGAAATGAAAATTTAATATTGTTTCCCCCAAATTCTCGTTTTAGAGATACCCCATATGTGGCCCTAGTGCATTATTTGGCTCAACCACAACCCCCAAATAGGAGGACCCTACTGACCCCGGGGGCCCTCTTTTTCATTACAATTTTATTTAGGCCATTTCAGGTTTGCGACACCCAAGGGTTTCCAAAAATTAATAAATACCCCCAAAAAAACCCCATATTTGGAAACAAAACCCCCTTGGGGAAAAATCCGGGTGAGGTGAGTAATTTGACCCCACAGGCGTTTCACAAATTTTTTTTTGGTTCGGCTCTGAAATAAAAAAAAAATTTTTTTTTTTCCCAAAAATCTGCAATTTTAGCTGAAAAAGTTTTTTTTACAAAGGAATCTTGGGAAAAAAGCCCCAAAATTGTGTTCGCAATTTCTTCCAAGTTCGGCAATACCTACTTTGGGTGTAACTGCTGTTTTTCGCATGGCAGGGGGGGCAAGGGGGGGAGGCTTTTGGGTTTTGGGCACAGATATTGGGGGGGCCATGTCCATCTGCAAAGCCCCCCAAATACTAGAACGTGAAACCCCCAGAAGTTTCCCTATTTGGATTCAACCCCCTCAGGGATCTCACTAAGGGTGTATTTCATTTTGGGCGCCAGGTGTTCCCTGTTTTTTTTTCATTGGGCCATGGGAAAAGGAGGGGGAAACGCAGTTCCCCCATTGTTTTTTGGGTTTTTTTCAGTATTCGCCTAGGGATAAATGACGGGGGAACTTTACTATGGGGGTCGTACAATTACAATAATAAATTTTTTTATAGTTTTTATGTTTTATTACTTTTACACAATAAAGCGAGTTTTATAAAAAATTGCGTTTTTTATGTTGTCCTATTCTGACAGCCATAGCTTTCTTAATTTTTTGCTTGGAGCGCTGTGGGCTTGTTTTTTACGAGATGGTTGATGTTTTTATTGTACCAATTATGGGGGGCATTTTTGGGGCTTTTATCCTTTTTATAAGGGTTTTTTTTAGGCTTTTTTTACAAAAACACAATCCGGTGTGTTTTTTTTTTTTATTTTTTACAGCGTTTATGTCTAAAAAAATGAATGCTAGTTTTTTCTCAGCAGGTTTGATAAAGATTCAGCGATACCCCATTTGTATATTTTTTTTTAAAGTTTTACTTTTTTTTTTTACACAATAAAAACACTTATTTGAAAAGGAAAACCGTTTTTTTTCATACGCAGTTGAGAGCCATAATTTTTTTTTTTTCTGTTTTTTGGGCTTATAGGGACTTTTTTTTTCGGGGTGATTGAGTTTTTATTTGGGAACATTTTGAGGGGGACAAGCTTTTTAAACGTTTTAAACCGTTTTTTTTGGGGGCAGGTAAGAAAATACTGCAATCCTAGCAGTGTTTTTTTTTTGTTTTTTAATAGCGTTCACTGCAGTATCCGTGACAAGTTAGTTTTAC
The DNA here is from genome assembly GCA_025379985.1 of Phyllomedusa bahiana. Taxonomy (NCBI): domain Eukaryota; kingdom Metazoa; phylum Chordata; class Amphibia; order Anura; family Hylidae; genus Phyllomedusa; species Phyllomedusa bahiana. The sequence goes on from JAODAL010083888.1 coordinate 4,626, forward strand.
TTGTGGGTTTTTAAATTCGGTGATACCCAAATTTTTTGTATTTTTTTAATTTGAAAGCACAATTTTTTGAAAAAAAAAACGTTTTTATTGGTAAAAAAAATATTTATGCATCCTATCTTTTAAAAAGCCAAAATTTTTTAATTTTTTCCCTAACAGGTGGGGTTTGGACTTTTTTTTTGCGGGGTGAACTCGTTTTAAATTTGGGAAACTTTGGCGTTTATATTAGTTTTTGATCGCTTTTAAATTTCCATTTTATGTGTTTTAGGATGTCAAAAATCGCAATTCTGTACTGTTTTTTGTTTTTTTTTTTTACGGGGTTACCCTACGGGGTTTAAATTTAACAGACAGATTTTTAAAGGGGGGGTCGCTAGCACGCGGGGATACAAAAAATTTGGGGACTTTATTTTTTTTGTCTTTTTTTGGGGCATTGGGTTTGTAAAGGGGGAAAAGGGCGGTGTACGTGTTTTTATTTTTTTTTGTGTTTGTGTTTTACTTTTTTTTCACTTTTTTTTTACTTTTTCACACTTTTTCATTTTCCCCAGGGGGGAAATTTTTAACGTCGTCAAACGTTAGCAATAGGAGATAAAAACAGCTTTTTATGTATTGTCTCCAGCAACTGTCCCCGTCTGCATTGTGGGGGTCGTGATTCCCAACAACCCGGGTCTGTCATTAGCATCCGGGCTGCCGGAGGGGGACTCAGTAGCGGGGCTCCCGCGCCATTACCGCCGGGTCTCGGCAGCAGGAGTCATCCGGCCGTTGGGGGATGCGGGATTTATGCCGCGGTAATTTTCCGCCGGTTCCATGGCGCGATCTTTTGCGTCCGCCTTGAGCGCGCAAGACCCTTTTGGGACTCATACGCAATTTGGGCGGGAACCCCTACCCGACTTGCCTTTTTGAGTAAAGGCAAATGTCGGTTTAAAGGGGAAAATTCAAACACCCCCTTTTTTTTCCATTTTCAAACAAAAAAATAAAATAATAAAAAAGTTACACATATTTGGGTTTGCCCGGGTCTAAAAAGTCCAATCTCTTAAATTAAAAAATCTTTATCCATGGTGACACCCTAAAAAAAAAAAAATTCAAAATTAAAAAGCGTTTTTTTGGTCATTTCATGTCTTATAAAAATTGAAATAAAAGGATCAAAAAGGTGGATCATTCAAACGCTAGCATATAAAGTCATTCAGCCCACAAAAATGCCCCTCACGACGTCCGTAGGGGTTAGTAAAAAAAAAAAATTATTGGGGCAAAAAATGGGGCCGCGGGCAAATTTCAAGAAAAGAAAGTGGGTGGGACTCTAAAAGGGTAAAAACGGGGGCCGTACACACTTATTGATTTGGAGCCCTGCCCGCGAACTTTTGAAGGCTCCATCGCTGCCATGTTCTCCTTGTCCCATCCAGCCCCAGGAAAAATGGGGAAAAACGCCACTTTTGGGACCCTAATGCATTGTCAAGCAATGATTAGGTGTATTAACGTTTTGCCCCCCCGTGGTGAAGCGCCCAGGGGACTCAATGTTAAAGTAAAAAAAAAAAAAAAAAATTTTTAAAGTGTTTTAAAAAAATTTAAAAAAATTAAAAGTTCAAATCCCCCCCTTTCCCATTTTACAAAAAAAAAAAAAATAAATAAAAAAAATTCCCCCAAATTTTTTATCGCTGGTCCGAAAAGCCGTCTATAAAAAAATAACATTTTATGCCCATCTGAACACCCTAAAAGAAAAAAAAAACCAAATCCAAAATTGGTTTTTTTTTTTCTCAATTCATTCCCAAAAAATTGGAATAAAATCGAACAAAAAAGTCCATGCGTTCCAAACTGCTAGCAATGAAAAATACACTCACCCGCAAAAAATACCGCCTCAATGACTCCCTAGGTATTAACAAAAATATTACGGTCGCACAAAATGGGCTCGGCGCAAATTTCAAATATAGAAAATGTTTGGAATTTTTTTTTTTCCCACCCAAAACATAAGGAAACCCTACATGTTTGGGTTTTTCTGGGTGCGTATCAACCCTTTCAAACAGAGAAAAACATCACTTTTCCGAAATTGAACGGCGCAAAAACAAAACTCCCCCAAACATGGCGCAAGTATGTTTTTTTCTCAATTTTTCCCCACTTATAATTTTTTTTTCGGGTTTCCCCGTTAATTCTATTGTAATATAATAACACCATCTTGTCCTGCAAAATAAAACCCATATGGGTTATGTAGGTTGGGGAAAAAAAAAAACATTTATGGTTTTGGGAAGGCAAGGGAGGAAAAAAATGAAGAGAATAGTTTTTTTTCTTTGGATTTAAAAGGGTTCATAGATTCTGGAAGAAATTTTCTAACAGAGGGGGTTGAAAAATATCCTAGGAAAAAAAAATTTTTAAAGAAAATAACAAAACAAAATAGCCCGTGGGGGGCTCCTGCTGCCACATGCCCCCTTTCTTTTGCTGCGGGGGGGTTTCCTCAGCACCGGGAGGGGGCTCGTGGGCTTGAACCGGGGGGTCAGACAGGTTATCCTTGGGGAATGTTCTCTTCACGGTTTTTTAATCACTGAAGACTCCGCCCCAGCTTCCTTTTTGAACCCACATCCTGAATCTGAGCTCAAAAAAGATTCCCCCCTGCAAATTATGGCCTAAAACCCAAGCACCGGAAAGGGCTGCGTTGTGAATGCTTTTTAATATGGAATAAAGGAATTTTTTATGAAGTCTTTCCCATTAAGTTTTTCAAGAATTCCTAGAACAAACATTCTAGTACCTCCAGCAAATAGTCTCGGGGCTCAGAGGTGGGACCCGAACTATCTCTAAAATCATAGAATACTCAGGCTTAAATTTGGGCCCCCGAAAGAGTAAGGGAAAAACCCCAGTGGCCCCCCTTTCGGTAAAAAGCAAAGAAAAGAAGCAGAAGCCCGGGGGCAGAGCGCAAGTTGATTTTTCAGTATGTCAATCTTCTAAAGAGCTACAGGAGGTCCCCCATGGTGGGCACCAAGAATGAACTCCTCGGGGGCCCCCGATGGGGAAATCCTCTGGTGCCCCAAGAATGAACTCCCTTTGGGGGGCCCCCAAAAATAACTCCCTGTGGGGACCAAAATGACTCCCTGTTGGCCCCAAGAATGAACTCCACTGGGGGGACCCCCAAAAGAACCCACTGGGGCCCCCAAAAATGAACTCCCTGGGGGGGCCCCCCAAAAATGAACTCCAAATTTTGCCCCCGGAATCAACCCATGGGGGCCCCCAAAATAACTCCACGGTGGGGGCCCCGGAATCAACTCCACTGGTGGGCCCCCGGAAAACAACCCATGGGGGCCCAGGAAAATCCACTGGTGGTCCCCCCAAAAGAAATCCCCTGGTGGGCCCCCAAAATAACCCATGGTGGGGCCCCAAAATAATCCATGGGGGGGCCCCAAAATCAACTCCCCCTGGTTTGGTTTCCCAAAATCAACTCCATGGGGGGGCCCCCAAAAATCAAATCCCCTGGTGGGGCCCCCAAAAATCAACTCCACTGGGGGGGCTCCAAAAATAGCCCACTGGTGGCCCCAAGAATCAAATCCACTTGGGGTTTTGGGGGCCCCAAAATAATCCCCTTTTTAAGTACCCCCCCAAGAATCACTCCACTGGGGCCCCAAAAAAACCCCCCACTGGGGTTTCCCCCAAGGGGAAATCAAAACCCCCGGTGGTTCCCAAAATCACTCCATGGGGTTCCAGAATCACTCCACTGGTGGGGCCCCAAAAATCAACTCCATGTGGGGCCCCAAAAAATAATCTCCTGGGGTTCCAAGAATCAGCTTTAATATGGAACCCAGGGACCCCATCTGGCACTGTTTATACGTCTTGAAAAGAGTGAGTAGGGCAAGTGGGGTATTATCCACTTTCCTTTTGTAAATTTTAAATTTCCCCTCCCAGAAAAACACCCCAAAATTTCACAAACATTAAGTTGGATACAATTGGCCAAACAACATTAATTTTTAAAAAAAGTAACATGTTATCACAACAAATAATCTCAAAAACTCCTCCCATAAATAAAGAGGGGATGTCCTTGAAGCCCAAACATTACTCCTCAATGTTACCTGGATACCAAAGTCATATGACCTGTGTGGTGGTCACATGATGAGAAACTGCTGGAGGTGGTAATACTGGAGAAGTTCTGCTCCCCCCAACATTACTGTTACCTGGATACCAGGTACTTGACCTGTGTGGTGGTCACATGATAAGACCTGCTGGAGGTGGTATACTGGAGAAGTTCTGCCCCCCAATCCACACTGTTACCTGAAACCATGGAATACCTTGGGTCACATGACCTGTGTGGTGTCACATGATAAGTGGCTGCTGCGGGTGGTAATACTGGAGAAGTTCTGTCCTCCATCACTACTGTTACCTGATCCCAGGGTCACAGGGACCTGTGTGTGTGAGGTCAATGCCCAATATAAGACTGCTGGAGGGGAAATTTACAAGAAGTTCTGCTCCTCCATACACTACTGTTACCTGGATACCAGGGTCACATGACCGGGTTGGTGGTCACAGATAAGGTCCTGCTGGAGGTGGTAATACTGGAGAATTTCCCTGCTCCCCCATACCACTACTGTTACCTGGTACCAGGGCCCAACATGACCTGTGTGGTGGTACATGATAAGACGCTGCTGGATGGTGGTAATACTGGAGAAGTTCTGCTCTCTAACACTATGTTACCTGATACCAGGGTCACATGACCTGTGTGGTGGTAAATGTAAGACAACATCTAAAGGGAGTTAAATTGGAAACTGCCCTTTTTTTTACACACGGGCCTGAACGGAAAAGATGGTATAAAAGAAATACAGGAGCAATATTTTTAACACATGTTTTTTTAGAAAATGTTATAAATTCATATCATATACATTATGTACATAATAATCAAACAATACACAGTGGACAACTCCTATAATAACCTTTCACCTGAGTTTACAAGACTACTGAGGTCATCAGTATACCATTAAAAGGTTTCCAGATTGCACAACCGCATTTACTAACACTGGCTCGGCTGGTTTGTTGCACAGGCGGAAGCAGCCTTGTGCAATAAATCTGGGGCATCATAAATCCACGTGGACAATCTGCAGCGTTACAGTTCTCCAGGGGCTGAGCTCTTCTTATTTCTGTGCTGAAGCCATGAGGAACCATGTTCCGGCTGTGTTTGCTTCTGATAAATTCTAACAATCACAAACTGTTTTCTATACTGCTGAGCGTGCTAGGCACGGGGTCAAGGTGGAGTAGAATTACTTGACTGTGAAATATATAACCTCATAATACCACTTCAGGCTGTTTTGCAGAACATCATGGTACCACAACTCCTCTCTCTGCCGAACCTCATAATATACAAACCTCAGCCACCTTGACAGCACCTCAAAAATTTACACCTCAACTGCTGCAGAACCTCCTTACACCTCAGCTGCTGCAGAAAACCCCATGTAACACACCTCCCTCTCCTGCCGAACCTCATAATACCACCTCAGCTGCTCCCAGAACCCTTATAATATACAAAACCTCCCGCCACTGCAGCACCTAAAAAATACCTCAGCTGTTGCAGAACATTATAGTACACACCTCATCTCTCTGCAGAAACCCATAATAAATCTCAGCTGCTGCAGGGAAATGAATAATACAATTCAGCTGCTGCGAACATCATAGTACACACCTCATTTTCTTGTCGAACCTCATGATTTCACCTCAGCTGCTGCAGAACCTCATTATAAACCCCAAAACCTCAAAATGCTGCAGAAAACCCCCTCATACACCTCAGTGCTGCAGAACCTCCCTTATACACCTCAACTGCTGCAGAAACCTCTCATACACCTCAGCTGCTGGCAGAAACCTCATTATTTCACCTCAAACTGCTGCAGAACCTATAATACCCTCAGCTGCTGCAGAACCTCAAATTTCACCCCAGCTGCTGCAGACTCATAATACACTCAGCTTCTGCAGAAATCAAAAATCACTCATCTTGCAGAACCTTATAATACACCTCAGTTCTTTCAGACCTCATTAATTACCCCAGCTGCTGCAGACCTCATAATACCCTCAGCTCTGCAGAATTTAAATACAAACCCCATTGTGCAGATCCTCATAAAAACACCTCAGTTCTGCGAGAATAATAAATGGCACCTCATCTACTGCAGAACCTTTAATAAACCTCAGGGTGCTGCAGGACCTTATAATACACCTCAGCTGCCGCAGAAACCTATAATCACCCCAGCTGCTGCAAGAACTCGTCATACACCTCAGCTGCCGCAGAACCTTATAATACAACCTATCTACTGCAAAACCTCATCATTCACCTATCTACTGCAGAACTCATCATTCACCTCAGCTGCTGCAGAACCTCCTCATACAACCTCAGCGCTGCAGAACCTCTAATACACCTCAGCGCTTTCAGAACCCTCATAATACACCTCAGCTGCTTGCAAAACCTTATAATACACCTCAGCTGCTGCAGAACCCATATACACCTTTGCGTGCAGAACCCAAATCACCGC
>JAODAL010083889.1:0-11098 GCA_025379985.1 Phyllomedusa bahiana
AGGGGGGGCTCACTGGTTTAGGGGGTTTTACTGGTTTGGGGATCACTGGCTACAGGGGCATTAACTGTATACAGGGGCATCAACTGGTACAGGGGTGGCATCAACTGGCTACGGGGGCATCAACTGGCTATGGGGCATCAACATGGCTACAGGGGGGCATCTACTGGCTTATGGGGGCATCACTGGCTATAGGGGGCTACTACCTGGCTATAGGGGGCTACTACATGGCTACAGGGGCTATTACATGGCTACCATATGAGGTGCTATAGATGGGGAGCTTGTATTGAGATAGGAATTGGTAGAGAAGTGCTGATAAATTGAGGAGTCTTAAGATATTTGTTTTGTAAATTTTACAGTGAAGAGTCGGGAGTAGTCATCATGGCGTCTGGGAGAGATGGAAAAGAAGAAGAGAAAGAGACCAACTCTTCAGAGACGTCTCCTGTGAGTCACTAGATATAACTTTACTGTAATCTCTTATATGTCTGCAGAGCTTGTGTACAGCTGGTATCCACCACTGTATGCCGGTAATATTGGTTGAAGTATAATGGTTTGTATTCAGTAATGGTCAGTTTGTATTATTCAGTCACTATGTGGTGGTGATATGTGGTCACGGTGATGCTGTATTTGGTCACTATGTGGTGATATGTGGTCATGGTGTGGTGCTATTATTCGGTCACTGTGTGCTGGTGATATGTGGTCTTGGGATTCTGGTTGGTGTAGCAGTGTTATTTGGTAACTGTATGACTATTATCTAGTAGTTTTATATGTAGCACATTGTGGTAAAGCTTTCTGTATATTTTGGCTTTGGTTGATGGTGATGCACTGTGTTTCATTATGGCACATTATTTTACATGGGGGGAGGGGGGAGGCGAAATTTCTTCACCTCGTCCTGAGTGAAATTTAGCCTAGGAACGGCCCTGGTGGTCACCCTCACCTGGTGCCGAAGGAGCCGTTCATCCTGGCACATGTAAGAGCAGTACAGGACATGTAGTATTGCACTGTACTTTAGGGAGGCGCTACTAGTCCACCAATCACTGCACACACTTCACTAATGTAAGAAGTTCATGATAATTGCTTGGATCTTCCATCAATCACATGAGCCGCAGATCAGCAGTGTCTGGGGCATTTTATGGTGAGTGTGGTCTCAAGAAACAATTCTACAAGAAAAACCATTGTATGTTGTAAATATAGTATCCCGAGGCCATTGAAGCTTAAGGGACCACTATGTGTGTGCATGGTTTTCCACAAGCCCTATTATGATCATAGGGACCGTGCCAGAAATTTCTGCAACAACTGTGTGTATGAACATGACCTATGCCAATTTTTTGTGGTGTAGCTTTCTGTGGACTTATATAAATACCATAAATAGGCCAGGTTCACATTACGTTCAGGTTACACTTGCTGCCTAAATTGCTGGTATACTGCATGTCGGGTTACTTGAAAAAATTATTCTGATGGATATTATGGCAGAGCCATAGGGAACAATAAGGCAAACATAGTCTTACTACGTTTGCCCTAATGTTCCCTATGGATCCAATGTACTGTTTTTGGGAGTTATTTATACAGATTTCAGTGATGAAGGCCTTGAACAGGACCCAAATGTGCTGTGAACCTACCCTTATAATAATATTCTTATTTATTATAAAGTTTTGTTAATCCCAGGTTGCTTTGCATTCAGAATAACATAATATAAGACCAAACATAGTACAATAGTAACACTTAGGGGTGACATGTATGATTTTTGGCATTAAGACGGCAATTTTTGTGCGCATTGTAATAGTGTAGAATGCGCCTGATTTATGTACCCGCTGTACCGTGGGTTATAAATCAGGCGCATTCTAGAGATAAAACGACACTTCCGTCTCAGGTATACCACTTTAAAAGTGCTCTACCTGTTCCAGCAGTAATGTGCCTAGAATTGCCGTAGCAAAGCTATAAATCTATAGCATCGTACGGTTCTAGTCCGCCCCACCTCCTGCACGCCCCCCCAAAATCAGGCGCATTACAAAGTGCCGCTTGTGCTCTATAATGCGCCTGATATTGGCATGCAGGCATGTTAACAATAGAGCGAATGAGGCTGCGCTAGATGTCGGGCTGAAAAGAGGCCACACTTCTGGCACAGCCCAGTTCATATATGTCGAACTTAGTAACTAACAACTGGTACAGAGGGAAGAAGGACCCTGCCTTTGAGGGCTTACAATATACAAGGGGGGAGGAATGAAACAGAAGGTGAATTTACTTTCACATACTACTACTAATTAAAATAGGAATACTACCACTGATGATGATGATGATGATGATAATAATATTAATAATAAATTATACAATATAATAGTAATCTTAACAGCAGTATAATACAATTGTATAATATTAATCAACAGTAACAGCAATGTAATAAGAAAAACAGTAATTATATAATTGTATAATGACTTGCACTCATAATTCTAACAATATAATTATTGTAGAATTAGTATTAGTATGTGAAATCATACAATATTGTTAATAGTAATTATAACAGTAATGTCTAATGTATAATGTCATTATTGTAATCATATTATTAGAATTATTAGTACATTACATTATACAATATTCTTAGTTTTTAATAGTAACAATATACTGTAATTGTATAATATTATAAATTATATTGTAATAATATTGTTATAATTATTATTAGTAAATTACATTATACAATTATATTACTATTATAATTATTATATTGTAATTATGTTTTTAGAATTCATATTAGTACTATATTAGTAATATAACTATACACTATAACTATATACTGTACTAATGATAATTCTAAACATTTAGTTAAAATATAATAATTATAATATGAATAACATAATTGTATAATAACTAATCATTTATAATTTATACTATATACATTATAATATTTACGATCTTATATTACTATTATAGCTATTATTATAGAATCACACCTCTTCCTTACCCTGCGGGAGGATGCTGAGAGACATGAGCAGCCACACACTGGGAATCTCCATTATTTCCAGAAATAACAGAATAAAGACTGTCTCAATGTTTTTTGAGTTGTGTGATGTGAAACCCTCCGGGCTGCAGAGGATCAGAGCTTTTCTGTGTCAGGGTGGAGTGTCCATTCCTGTAAGGAAAGGGGGTCTGCACAATGACGGGAAATCAGGCCTCAGCGTAGGGAAAATAAAAACTTAGAAGGAGTTTTCTTTTGTCAGGAGGCAGCAGCCAGGGATTGAGGGGGAGAATGCTAATCAGGGAGACAGGTTTCAGAAGCCATTATCCCCTCCCATCCCCTCTTGGTCCTGCCGCCCCTTCATATCATCAATCAGACCACATTTAACATAATTAAAGCGAATATGTATACAGCTGAGCCTTCATTGCTGCAATATAGCAAGACTCGATGTTTTAAGTAATATAATTGACATTTAATGCTAAAAGGCCTGCTAAACTTTAAGCCTGGGATGTTTTAGAGTTTGTTCCCACATTTAGTTTTTTATGCAGTTTTAAAATCTCAAAGCCAGGAACAGATCCTAAATAGAGGGCCCATTTACAGTAAAAGATGCAATGTTTCCTCCGCTGAAATGTATTCTGGGCTCAGGATTTAAAAACCGTAACAAAAAACCTGAATGTGAGAACACACACTAATATTTCAGCACTGATATAATAGAGAAGCAGACAACCTTGGACTGGCCCACAGGAGATCAGAGGAAACTCACTGGGAGCCCTTGGGCATGGTGGACCCCGGGTTAGATGCGGAGAGAAAGAGAGGTAGAAAACAGAAGGCAGACTACAGGAGTTATGTGCAGTGTATGCAGTCAAGTACAGAAGCTGTCAACTCCACTAGAGGCCCCAAGAATCAACTCCTTTGGTGGGCCACTAGAATCATCCCCACTGGTGGCCCTCAGAAATCAACTCCACTGTTGGGACTGTGCACTCCAGTTCAACACTAGAAGCAGCTAATATCGGTAACATATATACAGGAACATATATATATATTGTAGGAAGGCACAAGGTGCGATTGTTGACGGACGATATGTGTCACCGATCTGCCTGAGGTCGTTGAAATAAAGCCCATTTATTCTGGTGTCAGCGGCAATAGGCCACTGACACGTTTGTATGTGTAGTATGGCAGTAATGCCATTATCCGGGTTGGGCTTTTATTGGAGCAGTCAGAAGAGTTGGGTGGGATGACTGCTCCGACATTCCAGGCCAGGGCTTACCAGGCATATATAAGACCAGCAGGCTCAGGTGAGAGGTGTGGTTCCCTACTTGTCCAAACTGCTCAGTGGAGTGAGCGTTTGTGTGAGAGACAGAGCTGGCCCTTGCACTCCTGAGAGACTGAGACCGGCATGCGGTTTTCCTAACCCTGGAGCACAGAAGTACGGTACTGTGCCATGTAACAGACTGTGATTGCTGGTATATTTTGGCTGAAGCAAGCCCTGTAATTTATTTTCCTGTGTTGTGTAAACCACACGAAAAAAATTTGCTGTGTATTACCTTGGAAGAGACTGCTATCGTTTGGGCTAATCCCTACAATGTATACAGTAACGTGTGTGTGTGTGTATATATATATATATATATATATATATATATGTGTGTGTGTGTGTATGTATATTTATAGGGCTGATCGCACAGTGTTGACTTCTCTGCCATAATGCCATTTGCTAGTTTAGGATATGCAGTCTTCATTCTAATGATAAGTGGTGGTCCTTAGGGTTGGGTCACCACCAATCATACATTGATGGCTTAACCCAGAGAACCCCTTTAACTGACAGCACACAGAGATCCATAAAATAGTCATACAGTCAGAAGTCATACAAATGTGGTACCCCAGAGCAAGTGTGTGTGGGATGGTTTAGGGTTAATGTTGCAATGTCTCTTTAATTTTACCCAAATTGTGATAACACTGCACAATATGGTAATATGCGAAGTCATCACTGGCTATGCTTTCAGCAATGCCTTTAAGGATGGGTGCCACGAGAACAGTCAGTTTATAAATTGCCCTGTAGCTGGGGACACTATTGAGTTCTACAAAAGTTCTGAGATGGAGTTCCGGGAGAGTTCTGACTGATGCAACCAAGAAGGTCAGCCCTGGACTTCTCCTCAGTCCAGAGAACAGTTATTCTTGACTCCTTGCTAAGGATTATGCAGGTAAGCCAGCAATTGAATCTTAAAGGGGATACCTGATGGCTTACGGGTGGATGCCCTGGAATAGTGGAAGTACATGAGGAGTAAGTACACAATTCTACTAGCTCTTTATAGTCTGTTGAGTCCTAGAAGTCACTGGACTAGCTCAACCCACTTCCCCCACAGAAAGTTCTGGATCGCATGGGGTGAGGATGTAAGCTCCTGAAGAGTATTAATTGCTAGTCTGGATGCTGTTTGTACTGGTCCCATCCTTGCTGCAGAATCTTGTGAAAGCTGAGCTGTAAAGCATGATCTCAAAAAGGCTAACACAGGTTTAACATCTCACTTGGGGTATAGGAAACTGTTTAAATTTGAACTCAGCCTTGTCTCCTGTCTGGTATTGCTGCACTTACACCATGGACACCTCAGTTATCACCATCAGGGCAGTAGAGACTACTACAGCAAAGGGTTAATCACCAAAGTGAGGTAACCATACAGGAATAAGTCATAGAGCGGGAATAATGTTGTATCACAGTACAAGAAAAATGCACAATGTGATATCACAAAACAGGAGTAACAAACATAGTAGAATACAGGAATAATAAACATTGTTATGTTAAGGAGCTTCTACCTGGCCTGATTATCCACTAAATAGTCATAGAAACATTTGTTTCTGATCAGTGCCCCATGTAAAAGCTCTTTGTTTTGTTGTATTGATTGCACCTTTGATGTTGAAGAAAAAAACATTGTCATCTACTTGTGTAAAAAGAGCCTGGAGTACAGAGGTAATAAACATTGTAATGTCACAGTACAATATAATTAGAAATACGCAAAGCCCCCTTGATAAGTTACAGGGACACATAAACTCCACCTAACAAACAAAAATGTATGTGTACCTTCAAAAAATGTCTTAAACGTAGCATTTATTCTGCAGTTTAAAAGTTACAAACAAAAAACCCTGGTGTGCATGCCATAGGAGCAGGACCGTTCCTAGGCTACATTGCACTCAGGGCGAGGTGAAGAAATTTCGCTCCCCCCCGTAAAATAATGCGCCACAATGCAAAACAGTGCTTCACCAGATAACTGCCCCCTGTAGCCATGTAATACCCCCTGTAACCAGACAGTTGCCCTAGCAGCCACGATAGTTGCCCCTGTAGCCATGTAATAACCCCCTGTAACCAGATAGTAGCCCCAGCAGCCATGATAGTTGCCCCTGTAGGCATGTAATACCCCCCTGTAACCAGATAGTAGCCCCAGCAGCCATGATAGTTGCCCCTGTTCCCAGTTTCCCCCTTGTAGCCAGTTTCCCCACTGTAGCCAGTTGCCCCCTGTACTGGGTGTCCGCTGTAGCCAGTTGTCCCCCTGTAGCCTGTTGCCCCCTTTGTAGCCAGTTGTCCCCATGTACCCAAAGTTGCCCCTGTAGCCAGTATCCCCTTGTAGCTAAGGATTTTAAAATAATAAAAATGTACTTACCTTTCCAGGATCCCTGCAGCGGCCAGGTCCCGGGGCTCAGTGTAAGCAGCGTGACGTCATCACACCTCTTACACTCAGCTCCCGGGGCCTCCTGGGATGGACGGGAGCCGAGACTGAGCGTCGCAGGGGGCGCGATGAAAGCCGTGTATGTAGAGCGCTCATTGAGCACTAATATATACAGGGGAGGAGGCAGGAGGGGAGCGATCCGTCCTGCCTCCTCCCTTTGTCGGCAGCTGCACTAAGTGTATGCAGCTGCCAGCAGAGTCAGAGGCTAACCGCGAGGCTTGCGAGGCGAGCAGTGCCCCCTTCGGGTGAGGGGAGCCTCGGCGCCCCGGGTGATCGCCAGCCCCTAGGAACAGCCCTGCATAGGAGCACTCGGAGGTCTCCCTTTTGGACATGGTGCGCTGTGGCCCCGCTTTCAAATGTCAGCCCGCGCTGCAAAACCCGGACAGTCTTCCCGGCGGTATGTATGTAGATGGTCTATATGTCACCCCAGTAGGTATATAGGGCCCCCAATGTAAGTAGTATAAACCTACTTGTATGTATAGTATGTTTTGAATGTATAGTAGGGGATATATGGGCCCAGTATGTAGTAGGTATATATGTCCCCCCCATAGGTATATTAGGGACTCCGGTATGTAGGTAGGTATATATGGACCCAGTAGGTTTTTAGGGCCCCCCAGTATGTAGATATATTTCTCTGAAGTAGGTATATAGGGTCCCCAGTATGTAGTTAGGTTATATGTCCCTGAAGTAGGATAAAGGGCCCCGGTATGTAGATAGGTCTATAAATCCCCCTGGTGGGTATATAGGGCACCGTATGTAGGTATGTCTTATGTCTCCCCAGTAGGTATATAGGGCCCCATATGTAGATAGATCTAAAAGTCCCTGGTAGGTATATAGGGGCCACCAGTATGTAGGTATGTCTATAGGGTCTCCTAGTAGTATATAGGCCCAGTATGTGATGGTCTATAAGTCCCCCTGGTAAGTATATAGGGCCCACCAGTATGTAGTTATGTCTATATGTCCCTCCAGTAGGTATATAGGGCCCGCCAGTATGTAGGTAGGTATGTGTGTCCCCCCAGTAGGTTATAGGACCCCAGTGTGTAGATAGGTCTATAAGTCCCCCTGGTGGGTATATAGGGCCCACCAGTATGTAGGTATGTCTATATGTCTCCCCAGTAGGTATATAGGGCCCCCAGTATGTAGATAGATCTAAAAGTCCCTCTGGTAGGTATATAGGGGCCACCAGTATGTAGGTATGTCTATATGTCTCCCTAGTAGGCATAAAGGGCCCCCGGTATGTAGATAGGTCTATAAATCCCCTGGTAGGTTAATATAGTGCCCACCAGTATGTAGGTATGTCTATATGTCTCCCCATTAGGTATATGGGGTCCCCCATATGTAGATAGGTTTATATGTCCCCCATTAGAATATAGGGCCCACCAGTATGTAGGTAGGTCTATATGTCCCTCAGTAGGTTATAGGGCCCCCAGTATGTAGGTACGTCTATATGTCCCCCAGTAAGTTATAGGGCCTTCAGTCTGTAATTAGATTATAGACCCCAATTACAAATTAAAAAATACTTTTAATACTCACTCTTCCTGTTGCCTGATGAAGCACTCGCTGCTCTCTGGATCCCTACACAGGCAGTGTGATTCCATCATGCCATGCAAGTGGTGTGATGAGATTATCACGCTGCCTGTGTTGTATACTCCGGAGGGCCGCAAGCCTGCCTGCAACCCACCAGAGCACTCTGCGGGCAGTCAGCTCTCACTCCTTGTTCTGTGAAAAGACCGACAGCGCTCCAGGACCACAGCAGCGGGCCGGAACATGGTGATGGATTGGAAATCTGCTCTGCAGGCAGATTGCAGCTTCGGGGCACCAGCAGTGACATCAAAGTAATAGGATACTAAACACTATGATGTCACAGTACAGCATACTTGCCAACGTTTGAAAGTGTGCATCAGTGAAACTGAAGCTGTGGCACATGCCCTCTTGGTGTTGAGCCTAAACCCCCTTTTCATAATACTCTACCTAACTGTATAACTTGTCTGGAAGAAAGCTAAATTAGGATTTTGTCATCACCAGCTTTCCTGGAGGTTGGATATCTATTCAGCATCCAGGAGGTTGGTAAATACCAGTGTACACAGACTCCAAGACTGTTTATTACCTACTTTACAGGGACCAATTAGTGGTAGAAACCATGAAACACAATCTCTGCAGATAGTTAAGTGACTACAGTGCAGTTACATCTAGGGGCTCACCAGAGACACTCTAATGATGGAATTTTTTCTTTTTCCCTTTTTTTTCCCCTCCTGTCCATGATGACCTCTCCCGGCCATGACTTGTTCCTACAAAATTTACCACACAAACATCTTAAAAATTCTATTTTTTTTTTTCACCCCTTTCCTGACCTGTGGTTAAGTTTGTACAAAACTCCACATGTGGTTTATAGGTGGGGGAAGTTATGGTTTGATAGGGTGCAGGTGTAAAGGGTTTGGGGTAATAGGTGGAGAGGTTATGGATGATGGGGGCTGTATTTTCTGTTGGTACTAGGATGCATACACAATGGTGGGGGAGGGTTGGAAAAGGGGTATAAAGGACACAGCTTACAAGTACAATCTCCTTAAAGGGACAGAAGACCATCCACCTGGAGATTGTGGTGCAGCTGTGTCTGTACTCCCCAGAATCATATTGTGCTGCTTGAACTGTGTACCCTGCAAACCCAAAAGATCAGCCGCAGACATGATCTTCAGGGGACACAGGAGATGGAGTTTAGTACTGTCATGTTTTTTTTAATGCTCTTATATTCATACAGGTTTCTCCTTTGGACTACGTCGGACTTATTGGATTATGTTAGACCAACGTTGGATTGATTTCTTTAATAAAATGGTAAAAGATGGCTAATGTCAGGGAGCGTTGATTTAATAAGTTTTGTGTAATTTGTGTGTTTTTTTTCCTTTAACTTCCTTTAACTAAAGGAGGCATCTGACAGACGCCTCTCTATTACTATCACTCGGGCTTGGTGTCAGTCAGCAGTAGTTTTTGTTACCCCAAGGCTGACACGAACCCCGTGTCACTATTACCCCAGTATCTAACGCACCAGGGGTACTGGGAAGAGGTTACCGTCAGAAGCTGACTCTCTAATGTGATGGTCCGCTTCTGGGTGGCTGCGGGCTGGTATTTTTAGAATGGGAAGGGACCAGTGTTAACCCGTTCCTGACATTGGATGTATGCATACGCCTTAGTGGGAAGTGCGTTCCCGCAAATGGACGTATGCATGCGGAATTACAGGCGCCCCCCACACGATCGCGACATGAGGCCAGCGGTAATTTACCTCTGGCCTCATGCCACATCACCCACGGCCGGAGTGAGCTCTGTCCGCAGGTGATTAACGCTTCATTATCGCAACCTGTCATGGTCGCGATAATGAACTTGCAGGCAGGAGGAGTGAGCTCCTTCTGCCTGCGACCCGGCGCAGTAACGGTGCTCTGCGCCGCTACTGATCTTTTTACCCGACTCCCCGGATGCTTTGTGAAATGTGAAAAAGTAAAACACGAGCACAAAAAATAAAATAAAAAACACGTACATCGCCGTTTTCTCCTTTACAAACGGCAATTGCCCCAAAAAATAAATAAAGCACCCATATTTGGTATCGCTGCGTGCATAACGACCCACCCTATAAATCTGTCATGTTAATTAACCTATATGGTAAACGTCGTAAAGAAAAAAAAGTCACAGAATTGTGATTTTTGTTTATCCAGCAGCACATAAAATGAAATAAAAAGCGATCAAAAACTCATATCAACACCAAAAATGTACCAATTAAAACATCAGTAAATAAACTCTCATACATAAACTCTCATAAACTCTCATACATACATGACTTGTTCATCTCACGCAACCTACTCTTCCTTGGTCTGACTGAAACCTGGCTGACCCCCTCTGACACAGTCTCCCTGCCGCACTCTCTTTTAGCGGCCTCCAACTTACCCACAATCCCCTCCCTGGTAACAAGCATGGTGGAGGGTCGGCCTCCTCCTGTCTGGGCACCTGCTCTTTGTCCCCGCTCCACCTCTGCCTTCCCTCACACTCTTCTCCTTTGAAGTGCACTGTCCACATCTACGCCCCTCCGACCCAAGTGGCTGTTGTCTAAACCCACCGCCAGGCCTGCCCTGCCTTTCTTGACCACTTTGCTTCCTGGCTTCTCCACTTTCTTTCCACCGACATCCCCACTATCTCATGGGGACTTCAACATCCCATCGACACCCCCACTCTGCTTCCAACAAACTCCTTTCACTCTGCTCCTCCTTCAAACCTCTCCCAATGGACCTCAGGAGCCACTACAAAGATGGACACACACTGGACCTCATCTTCAACCCGCCTCTGCCCCTATCTGACATCTCTAACTTCTCCACACCTATATCTGACCAAACTGCTTACCTCACCACTATATCCCTCCCACCCTGCTCCTCCTGTCTCATATCCAGTACGACCCCCG